>VDFB02096181.1:0-27664 GCA_007258455.2 Sequoia sempervirens | reverse complement strand
ATAGAATATGAAAAGGAACATGCTAGTCAAAAACATACAGGAGAATATGTCAAGAAGGAAATAGATGATGAAGATGAGGAAAAATCAAAGAAAAAGAGTGACAATACTTTCAAGAGTAGCTTGGAAGAAGCTTGAGGAGAACACATGCAAGGCGAAAGGTAAGCAAGTGTATTTAGATTATTTAAATAATGACTGACCCACCCAATGGCCTCAGCTAAGTAGGTAGCATGATCACGTCAGCCTAAAATATGCCAACGACAACTTCATGAAATCCAACGTTCCACCAAACATTTCAGTGACAACTACACAAAAACCCAATAGAGAATATTCCATGGTTTTATAGCATATTCATTCAATTGATTAAGAATATTCTAGTGGATCAAATTTTCAGGTGACTGAAATTTTTTCAACTTGAAAGAATATTTTTGCTGACATCAGCATTGTACATTTGGCCCCTCTTTTCCCCCTCCAAGCCCTAACTTTCCCTAAAGGAGCTATTTTTTTTCTTTTTGGCAGAACTTGGACACACAATGTTGAAATCAGGCAAACAAGATATTATCGGAAAGCTAGTTCCGAGCACTTTCCAATGGTTTAAGTCTCCTCATCAAATTTTGTTGCAAGTTTATTTTATTCTCAATCAAAATCATATCTTCATTTTATGCTTCTGAACTCATAATTTTTCACCTATATCTCTAATTTTCACAATTCTAATGACGGTGCGAAGGTATTTCAAAGCTCTTCAAATCCATTCATGTATTTTTTCCCAAAATCTACCCAAGTACATTTTATTCATTTTTTTGGGATTTCACATTTTTGTTAATCACTTGTACATTCTAACACCTAAAAAGGATATGTTTGCATGAAATGACTTCATTTGATTTTCTTTACATTATAGAGGTTATCAATCTCTTATTTTTACATTTGAGGAAGTATCAAGGATTTTTTTTTCATCTTTTTGTGGTCAACCTGGCAAAGGATAATTGAGTCTTGATGAAACAGCATCCAAACACATCTCAAGTGGCTTGATCTTTTGTCTTATCTTTATAGACTCATACCTATACTGGAAACACTAGAGAGTTATTTGACATGGGATATTATTGATGATCATGCTGTAGGAGTTATTTGTTCTAGTGTTGATCTTGACACTATGTGTGTAGTATCAAACATTCATTGTTCTTACACACTTTGGACTTGACTTTGAGAGATCCATGGAGACCCTCATATCTCTACATTCCTAGAGGATCTTGCTACATATTGTCTCATTTCTATTGCAGATGCAAATTTCATACCCTTTTATGATGATACTTTAGAGAAGTTTGAATATATCATAGGTTTTGCATGTTCCAATAGTTCAAAGACTTGCCTTCGTGTTCCCACTCTTTAGATCGAGACTACATCACCATCTTCTATTCTTGATTAGCTTCGCATTGCCACATCCTTGGCCCCTATTAATTGTAATATCCCTTGCAACTTATGTTCTAAATTTTTCCTTCAAGCAATAATGTTAGGTTCACTAAACTGAAACAAAGACCTTGGTAGCTAAGAACCCTCTAACACTTTAGGATTTTCACCTAAAGGAGAAGGATAGACCAAAATGACAATGCTTACACCTGGAAACCACTGTAATTTTCCTAGCAAAATCTGGCCTAAGTTTCCCTTAAGGAATATTATCAAGCACTTCTCTTACAAACTCTTTACTTGTTGATTCTAAGTTTTCAATTTGTTGTGAACTTGTTTTTTATGTTTTCCAAGGATGTAGTTGCTTTGAAATGATTGCAAAGACCACCAAACTAATATCTAAAATGAAATGCAGCTCTTTTTGTATTTTTCAAATGCAAATATATGAATTTCTAAATGCAAATGCACACCTACAGCCAAGAGACATTTTCACAAACACTTAGCATGAAAACTAATTCCAAGTAATACAATTACAAATGAGAGACATTTTTCCAAATAGATGCCATGCAAACTCCTTATACCTCCAATATTGTATTGCAATATTGTGAGGATGCTTACAAGCTGAGAATGAAATGCAATTAGACCTGAGTTTACATTCAACTTGTCATATGAATATGTCTTAAACTAAATGCCTATTAGCTCTATAATTAATAGCATTACATATGCAACATGAAGTCTATTTAATGATTGAAATTACATGGATAAAAGGTTGATTGAATCAACAATGAGTACTATGTGAATTTGAATCTCTAAATGCAATACAATAGCAAAATATGGAAATATGGAACCTAGAAAACACTTGTTGCCAATTCTAAATAGTTTGATTCTCCTTGCTCAAGCCTCCAATGGTCTTCTAGATGTTGTGCCTTGCTTCCTTTATGCAATTCGAAGCTTGTAGAATTTTTCTAGATTTTTTTCCCATTCTCCCTCAAAATCGCCCTTCCCTTGGGTTGCCTAGCATGTACTAAAATTCTAGTTTATTCAACCAACAAGACCACCATCAAATCTTCCTAAAAGAGACGCCTTCCTTGTAGCAAAATCATCCTCCTTATGGATTGAAATCTCTCCAACACAATCAACTATTACTCCCCTCAAATTAATTTCTTCTTCAAGACAAAATTTCACCAATGGCCATTAAATTTTGAGCAATGAAGCACAAGTAGAAAGTTTGAAGTAACTTTCTCAATATTCCAAACTAAGGTTGATATTTCACAACCGAAATTGGAAGTAACCAGCTAGATTTGGTCTTTCACAAACGAAGATTGGAAATCAACAAGCTAAGCATTCAGCTTCAACAATGTAGTAAAAAGGTGTATTCAATTCAAGATTCCCAAAATGCATAGCCCAAGCTTCTTCTTATACTTTTCATACCTCATCACCAGGAAGCTTCTAGAGAATAATATTATTTTATTCCATTAAGTGACTATGATATATTTTATTTAGTCACTTTATTAAAATAATTAAATATAAAGTCACCCTGTAGGTATTAATTAATTGGAATAACTTTATAAATAATTAATTTAATATCTCCACTTTAATTTAATTAAAATAATCAATTAGTCATCCTTATGAAATATCAATATTTAGACAACTTAATTAATTAAATTAATTAAATCACTCTGTCTCCAAATCAGGGACATGACATTAATTCAGTGTAGCAAGACATTCATCTTCATCCAGACACAGTTACTTGAAATTTGTATTTTGCAAACATATAATTCTTGTATGTAGAGCCCTATATTGCAAATTTGGAGGATTACTTTGAGGACATTCATTTGTTCTTTGTTGATAGCCACATCATCGTTGTTGGCCCATCAATTTTATCATCTTTGGAGCTTCTTCCACATCAATCTTCACAAGATTCTGGATTTACATAATCTATTTCTGACATGTAAACACTTGAGCACTTTTTAGAGACATCATTTGGATTTGGATTCTTGATTCTTCCATCTTTTGGGAATAGCTTCTTCAATCACCAATGGGTCTATTTCTTCCTAAGGGGAGAAATGTTGTTTGTAGATAGTGGATTGTGTTCTATCTTCAAGCATTCATTATTGGCACAAAAGCTCTTTCTTTATGGGCATAATTCATTTTCTCTCTCCTTCCGGGGACACATCTATTATATTTGTGTGATAGAAGCAATCCTTAGGAGGTCACATTGAGTCTTCCTTCTATCCTTCTTTCACTTTTTATTCTTCTCTTTTTGAGAGGTGTTTTTTCCCATGTGGTTTTCTCTTCTTATCTAGTTATTAGAAATTCATTTGTTTGTACATGGATATCTCATCAGGTCATGTAGCCAGGACCCATCCATGCATCCATCATTGTTTTTCTTCATCAAGTCATTTAGTTTATCTCTAAGTTGATCTTAAGGGTGTTAGAATAATTAGAACATCACTTGATAATTAATTAATTAATCATTAATTACTTTAATTACTTAAACTAAATTTAAGAGTTCATAATTATTCGATTGGATTATTTATAAGTCAAGTTGTCTCATTTCATATGATTATGACACGTTTCACAATCTAATCAAATCTTAATCTAAAGTTTGTCATTTTTTCTTTTACAAGCATTCATTATTGTACTTTGTACTCTTTCTAGTCAATTGACAATTACAATTACATGGTAATCTCAATATCAGATGCTTGTGTGATTTATGTGGATTCAATCTTTTCACTTTTGGTTGTATAAAAAATCAATTGCTTTGATCTCTCATTTTTAATAAACGTTTTGATTGCAAGTGGTTTCTAATAGCTATGGGATTCACTATCAACTCTAACAAGAGCAAGCCTAGAAAGAATAACTCACTTGTTGCTTAAATTTATATATACTTACTATATGTTTAGTAGCATGACACTTTTTCCTTGAAAAGAACAAAACAAATAAATTATACATGGCACACGTTATTTTATTTATTTAAGAGTTGCATTATTTTACTTTAGGATATTTAATTTACTTTGCTTTATTACGTAAAGAGAAAAACACTAAATATGTTTAGAAATTATTTAAGAATTGATTTATTATAAAACACACTTGAAATTACATAACAATTTTAAATTTTTTATTTACTATTTTTACTATTCTATATTTTCTTTTGTTTCTACTTAAGTCTAAAATTTTAGATGATATTTTATTCCTATTTAAATTTAATATATACATGTGTATGTGTGTGTATAATTATTGTACTTTGCAATCATTCCATTCAATTTACAATTACAATTACATTGTAATCTCAATATTAGATGCTTGTGTGATATTTATGTGAATTCAATCTTTTCTCTTTTGGTTGTATAACAAATCAATTGCTTTGATCTCTTATCTTTTATAAATGTTTTGGTTGCAAGTGATTTCTAAGAGCTATGGGAATCACCATCAACTCTAACAATAGCAAGCCTAGAAAGAACAACTCACTTAAATTTATATAGATAATTACTCTATGTCAGAACCCTGGTGGTTCTCGGAAACAAACCCTGATGTGTTTTGTGTTGTTTTTGCAATTTTTGCAATTTTTTGTGTTTTTGTGTGATTTTGAGATTTTTACAGGCAAAAGGCAAAATTGCGATTTCTCTAGAAATGCTTAATAAATTCATAAAAAATACATAAATGCATTGAATGTTTCAGATCTTGCTCAAGAACCAAGGCGCATCAATATATTCAACTTCCAGAGCAATTACAATGAAGAATATGGAGCTATAAATGAAATACAATAAATTTATTGAAGAAAAACCTGATTTTCTTTTAATGGCGGCTGTCATAAATGCAGATGGTACGGCTATATGGAAGATGCAATATCCAGGCACGAAAAACAATGCTGAAGCCCCAGGAAACCTAGGCGCACAAGAGCCTGAAGATATAAGCTGAAGGAGATGAAGTATTTCCCTGTAGTGAAGAAGTACGGCCTTGCTGGTACAGGTCTGTACGGCCTGACAGCAGCAACATTTAATGAAGTACGGTTTCTTGAAAACTGTGCCAACTCTAATGAATGATCTCAGATAAATTCGCCTCAACTGTAGATGAATACCTCTGCTAAAAACTGATGAATCTGTCAATAAATTCAATCTGTAACCCCTGAATGAAGTCACCCAGATGCAAGCTTAAACTGGTATTTCACAGTCTCAGTCTGCCTAATCTCTGAAGAGTTTTCGCTCTTCAAACGATGACCGCCAGAAACTTAAGGTTTACAAACTCCTTCATGCTCAGAGCAAAGACAAATTCATTAGGAATAACATTTTACAATGGTTCCTGATTTGGTTCCTGGATCAAGTAAAAACAGGCAGTCCTCAATAAAATTCGACCCAATGCACTTTTAATTAATCATTTAAATTAAATGATTAAATTCGTCTTTTTAAGACTTAGGAGAAATCAATTTAATAATTTGCACTTATTTTAATGAATAATAAATATTCATTAAATCAAAAATCAACACTTTATTATAAAGTAAAAATAAATACTTTATAACAGGCCAAATTAATTAAATAATTTAATATTTCAATAATAAAGTGACTTTAATATAAAGCCAAATTATTAAAATATTTAATAACTCATTAAATACTTGACTACAAATCAACCAACTAACCGGGTTTGAATCGAAATAATAACTTATGCCCTCACCAAATAAAGTACCGGTCGGCCTAATCTTCGTAAATAGAAAGTTCTTCAAAAGCTTCCTAAGATTCTCGCGAAGGCCCAACTCCGCATACACCGCACTCTGAGCTGCTAAACATCGATAATCGCCCGGCGATCCTTCGCGACACTTTGCCGCCTTACGAGGATCGAAATTATAGGCTAACTCTCAACAAATAGTACGGGCTTAAACGGGACATGATACCGCCCTCGAAATTGCTTCATTCCCTCGCTAATTCTGCGAATACAAATGCGATCGCACTACCGACCATGGAGTAATGGACACGTTCCTCGGCTGCCAACTAGCCTCTGAGAATCTCTAACTGATCAGCAAGAATAAAACACCATTCCCTATTAACCTCAGTGCGGTCCGACATAGGATCAAGACTCACAGAAGGAGGCAAGTCAAACGACAAGCAACACTTACCCCCTAAAACTGCACGAGATATACTATCATCCAGCATATCAAGTACATGCATGCTAGAACTGTGCAACTGAAACAAATTGTGTACATGCGGATCAATCATGAAGCCATATGCACTCTGCACCATAGACACACTGTGATACTCCTCCGTGAGCTGGGTCTGAAATCCCAGTGCACTAGTAGGATCCCAAACGCTATCATCACTCTGCTCAAGACCAGGGTCAGGTGAGTTACCCACATCAAACTCAAAGAGCGGATTGTCGTATGAAGATATAACATTCATCTCAAACAATGGATTGGTCACAAACGGACCCAAACCACTAGGCTGATCCCAAAAGACTGTCTCAGAACCCCCGAGGTACTGAGCATAACCCTGCCTGGTCTGCACAAAATCCTCCTCAACCAACCCACTCTTCCCACTAACGAGAGAGATAGAACGAAGGCTGCCATCTGTAATCCCCCTCAACACATATTTCTTGCCCTGTACCTCAAATCTCATCTCCATTTTAGGCAAGTTGAGGGTGAACACACTGATATCCTGCAGCCATCTCATACCCAACACTAACTCCATCCCTCCTAAGTTGACAACATAAAAATCTGCCTGCAACTCATAATCATTCAGCATGAGAGTGAGATTACAAATCCGTCGAGTGCAAGTGAGTGTATATCCATCTGCCACCCGAACTCTGAATCCAGCGAAATCCTCTGTCTGGCGTCTACATCTGTTGACGAAGCTCTCGTCAATGAAATTGTGTGTGGCTCCAGTGTCGAGCATGGCAATACATCGCTGTCCTTCCACTAATCCCCTAAACCTGAATGAGTCATCCCGTACACTAGCAGATAATACCAACGGGGATAAGTTGGCATCGGGCCCAAACTCCGTAGAAGCATTCCCTGCCTCCGCATGTTCTGAAACAACCGGCTGGTCTGAATCATCAGACTCGTCATCATCATAGTAAACCCACATGGCGCGGTTGGCTCTGCCCTTCGGTCTCAAAGGACAATCGTGCTCCTTGCTGTAGGGTGCTTTGCACCAATAACAAAGTTGTTTCTTCCTGCATTCCTCCCGAGTTGCATCATCAATTCTCACAACTGGTTTCCTTTTAGGCTCTGCAACTGGTGTATGACTCTCCTCAATAGGCAAGTTATTTGTTTTAGGCGGAAATTGTTTCTTCGGAGCAGCAAGCTCCATACTCCTTGCCTTCCGCATCGCCTCCTGAAGTGTAGTAGGATCAAACGCCTTGACCCAACCTCTCATGGGTTCTGTCAAACCCTCAACAAATAGTATAATGAGTCTCCGCTCAGAAATGCCAGTCACCATAACTGCAACTCTCTGAAACTCGCCAATGCATGAGTCCAAGCCACCTTCGTCTGCCCTCGAGCCGAGCCAACTCTCTCAAATACAATTCTCGATCCTCTTATCAAACCTTCTATCACCACCGGGTGAACTCCTCGAGTAGGTATTAACCAACATGATGGCCTTAACGGCTACGCTTCGCAGCCACCAATCATGCGCTTACCCGTCTGCATAAAGTGAGTAAATTTAATCTGCTCTCATCTCCCCGTGATAGGTCTTGGCGGATCATAGTTGTCCAATTTCGACCCATGACTCCAGTTGATGTCTTTCTATCTTCGGCCGTTCACGGCAGCAATCTTTGCTCTACATATCAGAATCTCTCTTATTCACTGCGACGCCGCCGCCGATGCCGGGGTCTACGATCAAATCTACCTCCTCCTCTGGGTTTATAGACATCTATAACCTCATGAAACGTGAGTGCCTGCCGGATCTCAGGCGCTAAAGACATGTACTCGCCATGAAATCTCGTCAAGTCTGCCACCGACATGCCGTTCTGTGACTGGAAGTCCTGGTGATGCACCTGATGCTCTGCTCCTGGAGTCTGAGGTGGAGTATCTCTGGGTAAGAAAGTAGGCTGACCTGGCCTACGCTCCTGATAGATCGGGTGACGGCCACCAGGTGGCCTGCATGCCAATGGCTGGATCCACCGGGTGCAGCCTCCCGCCAGTCTGGCTCCAATCAATATGTGGCTGCGGTAGCTTACACCGCTTCCAATGGTACCATCACCAGACATCATATTCATCATATTGTCGCGGTTCTCCGCTCTAAATCCCTCCTCGGTGATATCACCTTCCGCATGTGCTCGATCTCTACGCGGCTCAGAGGGAATCTCACGACCGGCCATTAGGTTGCAACGCCGTTTCACTACTGCTTGAACCGGATCTCGTGAATCTCTAATACCCCCTACACCGGTCAATTCTCGAATAGGTGGATCATTCAATCTTCGCTTTGTGCCCGGTCTCTTTACTTCATATAATCGGCCAGGTTCTCGCCTGGCGAAAAAAAGGCAAGCAAAAGCACTAATACCGAAAAGCACCGAAAAAGCACAGGATGGCAGGAGATCTGTGCTCTGATACCACTGTCAGAACCCTGGTGGTTCTCGGAAACAAACCCTGATGTGTTTTGTGTTGTTTTTGCAATTTTTCAATTTTTTGTGTTTTTGTGTGATTTTGAGATTTTTACAGGCAAAAGGCAAAATTGCGATTTCTCTAGAAATGCTTAATAAATTCATAAAAAATACATAAATGCATTGAATGTTTCAGATCTTGCTCAAGAACCAAGGCGCATCAATATATTCAACTTCCAGAGCAATTACAATGAAGAATATGGAGCTATAAATGAAATACAATAAATTTATTGAAGAAAAACCTGATTTTCTTTTAATGGCGGCTGTCATAAATGCAGATGGTACGGCTGTATGGAAGATGCAATATCCAGGCACGAAAAACAATGCTGAAGCCCCAGGAAACCTAGGCGCACAAGATCCTGAAGATATAAGCTGAAGGAGATGAAGTATTTCCCTGTAGTGAAGAAGTACGGCCTTGCTGGTACAGGTCTGTACGGCCTGACAGCAGCAACATTTAATGAAGTACGGTTTCTTGAAAACTGTGCCAACTCTAATGAATGATCTCAGATAAATTCGCCTCAACTGTAGATGAATATCTCTGCTAAAAACTGATGAATCTGTCAATAAATTCAATCTGTAACCCCTGAATGAAGTCACCCAGATGCAAGCTTAAACTGGTATTTCACAGTCTCAGTCTGCCTAATCTCTGAAGAGTTTTCGTTCTTCAGAAACGATGGTCTGCCAGAAACCCTAAGGTTTGCAAACTCCGATGCTCAGAGCAAAAGACAAATTAGAATAACATTTCATAATGGTTCGATTTGTCTTGACTGCAAAATATATAGTCTCCTCAATAAAATTCGACCCAATGCACTTTTAATTAATCATTTAAATTAAATGATTAAATTAGTCTTTTTAAGACTTAGGAGAAATCAATTTAATAATTGGCACTTATTTTAATGAATAATAAATATTCATTAAATCAAAAATCAATACTTTATTATAAAGTAAAATAAATACTTTATAACAGGCCAAATTAATTAAATAATTTAATATTTCAATAAAGTGACTTTAATATAAAGTCAAATTATTAAATATTTAATAACTCATTAAATACTCCTTATTTCTCCGTCAAATCAACCAACTGCTGAACTGGGTCGAATCTGAGCTGAATAACTGCGCCAGGTGCCCTGCCCGAAATAGCAGCTTCCGTCTGACCTAACTTTCTAAAAATAGAAAGTTCTCTGAAAAAGCTCTCTGGAAGATTCTGCGAAGGCCCAACCTGACACACTGCAATTCTGGAGCTGTCAAACACTGGATAACTGCCTCCGATGATCCTCTGCACACCCTGTCAGCCTACGAGGATCGAAATTATAGGCTAACTCCTCGACAAACAGTGTCAGCTAAAACGGGGACATGACACTCTATGTTTAGTAGCATGAAACTTTTTTTCTTGAATACACACATATCTTATATTTTATTTATTAAAGTGCATAGCTATTTACTATTTTATTATTCAAATTATTTTATTTATTATAGATAAATGAAAATAAATATGCACACAAATATTTTGTAAAGTTATATAACTTTTCTATGTAGGTCATACATTTTATCTGTTTTTTTTTATTATTTATATTTTTGTATGTCAGTAATTTAATAGTTTTTGTTAACAAATGTCATTACACTCCAACCCTCGCTGCCATTCTAGTTATGCCTTTCTGCATAACAAGATGTGTTTACAAACAAAGCAAGAGGTTTACATTCTCTTTGATTTGCTTGTTAGCAACACACAATAAAGCAATCCTAGGGCCTCAACTATGAAAATTTTGGCTTGAATATCAACGTTTTTAGGTGTTGTCATTAACATGGTTATCATGTTCTAAGGACATAGTTACTATTTCTCCAAGAAAGATAAATAGAAGCCCTCTAATGAGCTACACGATGCTGGCAGTCTCAACCTTGCTGCCATTAAGGCTTCTGTTAATGCTTTTATCTCTTCTTCTAGCATAAATATGTCCTCGGCATGCCTTTGGAGAGCCCATTCATTAATAGACCTGCTCCATAAAAACAAATAAATCAATAAGCATACTGAAGCAAAAATCTAATGAAGCTATGCAGACTTAATTTTGTGGAACATAATTGCATTTTAATTTCTTTAACCTTATCAAAAAAAACTGACCTTGATTCATCTGGAGTGTAGCTGCTACAATCACGAAAAAGTACTTTTACAACAGGGACCAAGTTTGTACAATCATAACCTTTGTCGGTAACAGTAATTTTTGAAGCTTTTGCATTAGTTAGACAAGTGCCCTTAGAATCATATTCAAGCAACTCTTGAATGGAAGCAGACTCTTCACGTTGCATATCCATTTCACAGCAATTAGCACTACAAAACCATATTTTTGTATTTACAAGGACCATCTGCAGCATTGGAACTTTTGTCTTTAGATCTCGAATCACTGTCCGGTATGAAGACTCATCCTCTGCATTTGCCTGTAGTTGGTTCACAAATATCCTTTGAAGGGTATGCCTCCTATTTTGAAGAGAAAATGATCGTTACTACAAGATTAAATTAGCTGATTCTTAATTTTTAAGAAACAGAATGACTTCCCTTTCAAAAGTAAGGAATCAAAACATGTATCATTAAGAAACAGAATGACTTCCCTTTCAAAAGTAGGAATCAAAACATATATCATTTGCCTATATTCATAAAGAAATGTGAAGTATGAATGCGCTGAACTCCTCTTTTCTTCCTTGAGGAATGATTTTATGCTCACTTTCTAGTCCATATTTTACTCACTTCTCTCTATATTCTTCGGCTCTATTAATTTATCTTGTCCCTCCATGCATACTCATGTTTTTTGTTCCAATTTGCCTCCCATGATAATATTTTTTTCTAGTTCCACTAATATTGATATTACTCGTTTATAAGGATAGAACGTCTAAAGTTACTCTTATTTTTCTTCTTCATATTTAAGGTCTCTTCTTTCGTAATCATGTTCTTTATTCCAATTTACCTCCCATGCCTTAACCTAAATCTATTAAAAGATAAATTAACTCAAACCAATTATTTTTTCTTATAAATTAACTCCTTGACCTAAACCAATAATTACAACAGACAGCAAAATTCTCATCTTTAATATTAATAATCCCACCGTTGCTCACATTGCTGCAAATTCCTAGAAACAGTTTCCCCAAAGTTGCCTTTAGCTTGTATACTTCCCTACCTTAAACCCCCCCTATATTTTTACCTTATCATATCGCTTCCCATTACTAAACCTTTCTAGTTTTTCTATTTACCATGAAATCAACTTAAACTTTACACCTCACCACATCACACCCTTGCAAAGATATTATTTGTAAAGTTAAAACCGCAATCCAGCACCTGCTCTCCCAACACTTAAGAAATTTGCAAAACCTCCTAAATCTAAACCTTACAATTGCCGAATATAATGGTCTCAAAGAGGTCATAACAACCGTGGCGTTATAATACTGCAGGCTAATATAGCAATGCCACTTTCCTTGTGAATAGAAATGATTTAAAATAAAATGTATGACTTTTTCTCAACATCAAGGTATACGAGAATCAAATCCAAGCCTAATGAATAAATTACTAACAAATTATATGTATTATTAAAGATGCCTCCTTAGACCCTTCCAACCCAAAATTCATAGAGAAAGAAACACCAGTCTTTGTCGGCATCAATATAGACCTTGATAGCTGTCAAAGACCCATGAAACCACCAATAGGGCGAAAATTAATGTTCACATATAGGTCAGTGAGACTTGGACGGTACAATGAGCTAAAATAAAAAGAGAAAGGAGCACCTAAAGTATCTCCAATATTAAGAGGCGTTAAAGTAAAAAATAAAAATACCAAATAAAAAGTGAATTTACCAAAGAAAACTGAAACCTAACAACCATAAGAAATAAGAAGACTGCTCAGCAATAGCTATAAGAGTGCAGTAATCATTAGATACAACAATGGTAAACAAAAAAATAGCCTTTGTGGGCAGCAAAAAAATTTCTGGAGGAAATTGAAAGTATCAAGTTCAACTTTTTCCTTTGCAACTGCTCAACAATATCTGATGTGTTCAAGAGTGGAGGAAATATAGGTGAAGTTGTTTTGCATTGAACACTAGATGCAACCCAAGGTAGAGAGAGGTGTGGGGTCAAGCTGAGCTCAAATGCTTTATCACCCACTTGTTTGATGATGATGAATAACCCATATCGCAAGGGTCGCAGTTCCTATTTGGCCCTTTAAACATTTCCTTTTGAAGGTGCAACTACACTATCTACCACCCGCAATTAATGATATAAATGATGTTGATCATATTGTTTGTACTTATCATTGATTCACTACAAAATTGCTATGTTATCGGTTTGCTGGTACTAGCCCGCTGATTCGGGTCCGATCTAGCTCGCCAGTTCAGATCTCAATCCAGTCTACCTTGGGGGCCATCCATGGTCCCACTGAAACTTGCAGGTCCGTCCAGGATGAACCCGAGCATACCCGCAACAAATTTCGTGGGGGAGGAGCAATGCCCAAGCGGCAAATTTGTTTGGTTTTTATTTATTTTTTAATACTTTTTTTACTTCTAAGTTTGACTAAAAAGCCAAAAACGCGCCCCCAAACCCTAAAACATGGATTCCAATGCAAAACAAAAATCTCTTATTGTGAATATAAAATGTACCCTGAGACTCCCGCAAAGGGTCACTACCCCTTGACCCCATTGGATTGTTGCCCCCAAACCCCCACTAAACTCATATGATTTGCCAAGTACTCTCCAAGTTTGAGTTCGTGAACTATGCTTCCAAGTTTGCCTATAAGTCTTCGTCTACAATATCATCATTAGATTGGACAATCTTCCCTAATGTTACTTGATGCTTATTTGTTTTCCTTGTTCTCTAGAAGATGACTTTTTTCTTTTTGAGGGGATGATGTAGTTAGTGTACAATTCTTATTATTATGTTTCAATAATATGGTTTATCCGACTATGTATTTGCTAGTGCAAGTGTCAGTGTTAGTGCCAATGCCAATAGCACTGTTTGTGGCTTTTCTAATTTACCAATACCTACATTTAATATGGATGGTGATGATATTTTTTTATTTTAGCTCACAGACATTTCGTCAAATAGTTGGCAAGCAATGAACTATTCAATATTTCTGCTCTAAATACTCATACAGCTGCAACTAACTCACAAATATATCGACATAATCAAAAACACTTTGCATTCACTGAGTTTCATTGGGGCATTTTAGGAAACAATTTTCAAACAAATGGTTCACTAATATCATTGAATGAGTACATTACATAATCAAATCTGACCTGAAGATGTTGGACAATATAAGGAAATGTTGTTGAAAATCACTATAACTCAAATTTGTCTTAATCTGCTTCAGACCTGCATTCTTCCATTATGACTCTTACAGTTACCTCCAGGACAGCTGTTATGGTTTCCCTGCAGTCTTGGAATAATCTCAGACCTGTACTCTTTCCATCAGCTAATATAGGCGCTCCCAGAACTTTTGTTTTACCCCTCTAGACTTGAAATTTGATACCATAGTTGTCTTTAGCATAGAGATGGCACCCAACTTACAAGTAATAACCCTTCCAGACACCATATAGGGAATTAATATGAGCAGCAGCTCCTTTTCACTTCATTTGCCCCTTTCACTAGTACTTGATCTTATCATAAAATGTATGCCCAACTTGTGTAAGGTGTGGCAGCTACCAAATACCTCATTCAAGATAATCAATTTACATTTTCTTCCAAATAAAATAAATCTTCAATCTCCACTTACCGGCAATACTCAAAAACCTGGAAATGATATTTTGATATTTCAATTCTTCAATGCAAATCTTCACAAATCTCATAACATTCAGCACACTGGTAATCTCTGTATGAAATTGTTCCAATGGATGTTGAGGGTTTTCATCCCCAAATCCAATATCTTCAGCACATAGGTGACTTCTGGATGAAATCACTCTCAAATGGCTAGGAGGTTTTTCGCCCTTGAAACCATTCTTATCTTAGGGTTTTCATCTTGGGCATAGAAAATGAATAGAATTCAATCTTTCAAGAAAAAAGAATTTGATAATGAATAATGGATGATCAACCTCTTGCCCAAGCCCTCCTTAAATAGCTTTTTTGTTCCTTTTTTGAAGAAACAATTCTTGCTTTTCATTGCTTTTTTGAAAAAACACTTTTTGTTCTTTCGTTGTTTTTTCAAAAAAATACTCTTTCATCATTTTTTTGAAAAAAATATTTTTTATTTTTTCCTCTGAGCAACTCTGGAAAATCCCCTTTTAATTCTTTACTTTTAGGCCCAAAAATAATGTCTCCTTATACAACCCCTTTTTAAATAATTAGATATAAATTGTCTTCTAATTTTCCACTTTATGACAACTTAAATATTTAATCATTTGGGGATGACCCCACAGCGCAGCGGCAAGCTGCGAAGCCTCTCTTCTGAGAGGTCTTAAGTTCAAATCGCATCTCACAATATAAAAAAAAAAATATTTAATCATTTAATTATTTTCTGCACAACTACCAAAGTTTAAAAAAATAATAAAATAGCCCACAACATGAATTCTAACCACACCACCAATACTTTAAATACATAAGATATTCATTTCTATGATAATTGGTGCTCTCCCAAGTCAACAAACTTCTCCAAGAAGTGTGGAGTGCTCCCATAGTGTCGAATCTGCACACAAGTACCATTGTACTCATCTTGGTTTCAGGAACTGTCTATCATTGTCAGAACACCTTTCCAATAAGGCTGACACTCTCCAAGAAAGTTTGGGGTTTCCAAGGATGTTGGAATGGACCAGAAAAGGAACATTACATAAAAGTCAAACCAATTCAACTGAAGTAGGAAAAGAGAATCGTTTCTTACACACCATGACCAATTACCTGTTCCTTGGGCACCATTCATGTGGAGATTGCATCCTCAACTACCATGGTCCTTATACAAATTTAAGCTGCCCTTTTGGTGGGATCTCATCTCAACCATTGATTTTCATGACATCAAAAGAGGGACGCATTCTTTAAGGTACGATTGACCATTCTCCAAACCAAACCTTGGCCAACATTGTTCTAAGCAGCAGTGTTTGAACAGTCAGATCTAAGGATGAAAAAACCTTAGACTTGCCAAAAACTAGAGGACAGAAACCCTTTGGTTTCATAGGCATGAGGAGGAGAACCCTTTTACCTGGAAGGACAATCTCACCCAAAGGTCCTGTGCATGAGTTTCAAGGTCGTAGTCTTCGGCTACAATGAATTACATAATTTGTTGTTTGTTGTTGGGTTCAAACCGAATAATCTCTATTGTTGTACTTGTTGTAGTTGCAATGTCTTTTAAATATACTTCCACTATTATTTCCATCATTATTATAGCATATTTTAATTGTATAGCTGTCTCAATTTATATAAGGGTTTTGCACTATACTTCAAGCTACAGTTGCTGCTATAACAACATTTGGCATTGTATCTCAATCTTATTTAATAAAAGTAAAGGTTTTGTAAATATCTTCCATTGTGGGCCCAATTTGCAATCTAGGTAATCACTATTTTGGTATAAATCATGAAGGGAAATTCTAGGTTATGCCAGATCTAGTTAAAATATTTAAATCTAAGCAATATTAGAATACTTAAATCTAGGTTTGTAAATCTGCAATCTATCATCATTGGTAAACCCGACTTATAATATTAGGATTTAATATTATCATCATTGATAAAATATTTAAATCAGAAGTTCATTTACCCTAAATATCTGACCGAGACGTTACACACTTCGAGTGATTAGATTAGGTTTTAAATGGCAAACAAGACTAAGGAGCACTCTTTAACCCATTTTTCCAAATTAGGTGGCAAAGAACATTAGAAAAGCACTCCTAAGAAGAAGATAACATTTTTAAGTGGCAGTAAGTGTCATAAAGTGCACCTAGGTGCTTTCTGATAGCTTCAAGTGGTAGTGACTCAAGGAAGGTGTGCCTAACATGTTTTGGACATATTTTTGATGGCAAAGACTCCTCGAAAGCACTTCTAGCCTACTTTGGAATATAAAGCATAATCAAACACTTCAATGACTACATGTCTTCATATTGTTAGGGTTGATCCATTATTTACTAGTCTAGCTTGGTGCGTTCATAGTGGAGTTGGGGCATTCAAAGGCATAATCCAAGTGCTTACAATTTAGTAGTTTATAGTTTCAATAGTCACTTCATATACATTTTGTATGATGAATTTTTCAAGTACTATATTATATTTGTGTTGTACCCAAACCAAATTTTTTGCTTCATCAAGGCATTTTGCATAAATTAGTCTTAACCTTGTTAAAATGATGTAAAATATAGTTTTTTGGGCAATATCAACCATGGAGTTTTGTTAATGTTTTGTCAGTCAAAGGCAGTATCTATTGATCAGAACCTGAATCAGATACTCAAGAGCGAAGCATTTCATGGTGGAGGAACATTTCACGACGACACTTATGCTTTTAATAGTCATTTCAGTGGCTAAAATCAAGATTTTAGTGGTTAATTCTTGAAGATTTCTCAAGGAAAAGCAGAATTGCGCCCCTGTAGCCCAAGGGAGCCCTTCTTTTTGAAGGCCTAAATTTTGTAGTAAATGCTCAAGCATACAGTTGATCTCTTCAGAATTGGGCTGCCTATCCGATGAGCTATCCAGCGAGGCTTTCCGAGACTCATAACTCCGGTAACTGGCGACAGAAGTTGAAGATTCCAAAGTTGCAGTTTGCAGAAGTTTGTCTTTTTCTAGCTTTTGCGCTCCTGTAGCTCAAGGGCGCATTCTTTAAAGAAGGTTTAGATCTTGTTATTCTTGATGGTTGATGCAGTCAATTTCTTCACGATTAGTCTGCCTATCCGACGAGCTATCAAATGTAGTGATCCGAGGTCTAGAGCTCCGACAATCAGCGTCAGAAGATGAGCTTATGAGGAGAGTTTACAGCACAAGAGCTTCTTCAGATGGTGAATTGCGCCCCTGTAGCTCAGAGGCGCCCTTCAAATTGACCCTTAAGATGGCAGAGTTTGCAGACGAGGTCCTCCTATCATCTGTGCTACTCTAGTTCGCCTTCGCGATGCACCAAGTTGCCTGTTAATCTGACATTCTGAGAGATCATGGCAGAGATTCTACCAGGCACGTAATTTAGCAAGCGAAGGAAAATGTAAATTTCATTGTATTTCTGTAGGCCAGAGGCGCCTAGCCTTCAGGCTGTCAGATGAAGTTGTTGACATTCAAAGTCTTCACGAGACTTGAGCGTCATTACTCCAGCTATTCAATGAGCCCAGCTGTCAGCCTTCGGGATTTGGCAAACGCTCATATGTGTGAGGTCTTTGGCGAAATACTATAAAACAAAGACAGCTCAGAAAATGGCTAAGTCTAGTCGTCTATTCCATCTTGGGAAAGGCGCCTTTCTATTTGAGGTCTTAGAAGCAGTTTTCTCGCTTCGTCGCCTCTAGAGATGTCTCTCATAGGTCCTTCTGGCTACACGTCGAGACAGACGGTGCTTGAATCGGGCCATCTCAGCTCCAGATATCAGAGGTCGAAGTAGGGCATTTGGTTGAGAGTTGCAATTCTGTCAAAATGGTGTTTGTGCCTTCTCAGGCCAAGGGCACTTTAACTTTTGAGGCCCTTAATGCACTTTTTAGGTGCCTTGTGTATATTCGTTGGATGCGGAATATCTCCAGGCATGCAATGAGCGTGGTTGCCTGTCAGCAGGGTTCACCGTTCGTCGTCAGCAGCCGTTTGAAGCGTCAGATGGCAGTTTGAAGAAATGGTTAAGTCTGGTACCTGAAAATCAATTTAATCAAGGATACCTAATTCTTTGAGGTGTTAAATGATAGATTTTGCAATGATGACTCCCAGCAGACATTTCTTCCTTGCTTCGTAGGCTTCGCGATGAATACACCTGTTCAGTCTTAGCCTCATCTAGTCACCCAGGAATCACTGTCGAAGATAGCCAGTCGTAACTTTGTACTCAGCTACAAAGTAGGAAGTTAATAAAAAATGCAATATCTTGAGCAAATGGACGCCTATAAAGTCAAATGAGGACTTTTTGAAATCAGTGAAGTTCGCTGGTGAATCCTAAAGCTTCACATGTTTTGTCAACTGATGTTAAATAATATTTAATATTTATTTTTGCATATTTTTGCATTAAATGGCGATTTTCTAAAATTGGCGCCTTTTGCAAATTGCATAATGAATGTTTTATTATTATTTATTTTCGAACTTCAAGTCAATGTCAGTATAACTAAAGGAGGTCCAATCAGAAGCCTTCTATTTCCGTTAAGGTTTTAAATCTTGCAGTGAACAAGATGGTGCGAATTTTCCTTATTCAAGTATGGTGCCATCATTATTCATTCACATAGCTTCAAGAAAATTCGTATTTCTTCAAGAGAAAATTCGTGTTTTCAAGAGCAAAGGTGAATTCTTCATCAGTCTTCAAGGGCAATTTCATTAAAACAAATCTTTTTGCAGGTTTTTGTTCACATTTATCAGCAAATTTGAAGAACAGGGGCGATTTTCACAAAAGAAAGAGCATATAAAAAATGTCTTTTTCCTCTTTGTTTCTCAAATCTTTCTCAAAATCCAATTCGCATGTTCCTGAAATTGGCAAATTTGGCAAGTCTAAACATCTGGATCATTTCTATATAACTTCCTCGAATTAAATTCGTGTGCTTGATTTTTTAGGAATTTTTTAACTCCGGAGCATTCGTTCTCGAGTTTCTAATTTTCTCAGCTGAAAACTCTTTGCACGATCGAGTAGAGGTTAGATTTTCGCATTTCTAACGTTTTGGGTTGTCTTAGAATCTTTTTCTGGACAAAACCCATATCTCAGATTTTTTGCCGAAAATAACTCTACAAAAGGCTATTTTTAGCCTCAGTAGGGTATTTTTAGCTTTCCAAAAATCTTGTCAGAACATAGTCAAGTTCACAGTCATCAGGCGAGTTTTTCATAATGCAGTACACTCAGTCGAATACAGGACCAAATCAGTCCTTACTCCATGACTTCATTTAGGACTGATTGAGACAAATCTTCACCAAAGTCTTTGCCGAAGCGATCTTGAATCAGTTAAGATCAAAGTTGATTATTGAGAACATTAACAATCCGGGTTGTTGGGCCGCTTCCACTCCTATCTCCGTTCATGGTATTGAGTTCGTGATGTCTTGTATTAAGCATTACAACTCTACTACTCGTGAGATAGTGTTGGTAGATGGACGAGTCATTTGCAGTCTCAAGCCTTTGGATGTTGAAAGAAGTTTTGGTATACCTCAACACTCGAATAGTCTAGTTATTTCTATGGAGCAGTGCGAGCATGCATTCAATGCTGATGTGGACAAATCCGGGTTATTGGAGGCCGCTTCCACTCCTATCTCCGTTCATGGTATTGAGTTCGTGATGTCTTGTATTAAGCATTACAACTCTACTACTCGTGAGATAGTGTTGGTAGATGGACGAGTCATTTGCAGTCTCAAGCCTTTGGATGTTGAAAGAAGTTTTGGTATACCTCAACACTCGAATAGTCTAGTTATTTCTATGGAGCAGTGCGAGCATGCATTCAATGCTGATGTGGACAAATCCGGGTTATTGGAGGCCGCTTCCACTCCTATCTCCGTTCATGGTATTGAGTTCGTGATGTCTTGTATTAAGCATTACAACTCTACTACTCGTGAGATAGTGTTGGTAGATGGACGAGTCATTTGCAGTCTCAAGCCTTTGGATGTTGAAAGAAGTTTTGGTATACCTCAACACTCGAATAGTCTAGTTATTTCTATGGAGCAGTGCGAGCATGCATTCAATGCTGATGTGGACAAGTGCCAGAATAAAATGGCAGAAAGATGGTTAAAACAAGCGAAGAACAAATTGCCAAACAATGTGGGTCGTGGTGAGTACAAGGATGAATACTCGATTCTAATTACACTCTTGAATCGTGTCTCAAGTCAATCACATGCTAATGTTTTCCAGCCTTGGATGTATTACATTATTGGTCACATCATATCTGGGCAGGAGCATTATGACTGGGCATCCTTCATCAGCGATATTATCCACAAGCAGATCACCGGTTTCTTAGTTGCTCATGAATTTCACATGTGTTCTTATCTCGTGTACTTGATTGCTTATCAGGGCCAGTTCCGAGGATTAAACACCGTGGGCATTCTCAGTGTTCAGAAAGTCTATCAATATTACGATCAGCTTGAGTTCACTAAGGATGAACGTCACTTCAAGCGTGTTCACGAGGCTTTCTTGACCTATACAATGAGAAATTTGGACCAGGAGTTGCACATTCGTATCTCGGCAGTTGCTGGAGCAACGATGGATGGTTGGGCGGATTGGTTTATTCAGTTCCCGACATACACCTACATCCAAGTATATGGATTTATAGGAAATCCGGCTATGCTTCCACATTATCCTTCGGATAAGACAATCTTTATGGAGTTCCTGAGGCAGTTGCATGATGTTCATCGTCTTCTACGCCACAAGCATAGACCAGTTGCCAACTTTCCTTTCCAGTTTGGAATGTATTGGTGCAAGACGGCAGTTGATGCCAAAGTTGCAGGACAGGAGCTTGAGAAATATCATCTCAAGTATCTTGTTGAGGCTCGTGCCTATGATCTTTCGGGTCATTACACAACTCGCCTTGCTCGACGTGCATATCATGAGCCTTCTATGGAGGATTATTGGGCAAATTGCGCGGATGACTTCGAGGTTCGTAGACGTAGCTATGGCCACTTCTCTCTCTCACATATTTCTGTTTTCTTATCAGAAGATGTGGGAGGTTTATCAGATGATGAGGGAGAAGTTCTTCCTCAGTTTTTCAGAGAGCAGGTTGACACACAGCCGCTACCAGCAGTTGATTGGTACACCAAGGAGTACGCAACAGTAAAAGAGAGGTCAAGTAGAGTTATTCAAAACAGTATACTTTACCTCGACAGCAAGAAGACCAGGAGGAATTATCAGGTATTGCACAAATGAGGCCCCAGTGGTAGTGAATCCTTCACTACCGCCTTCCTCGTCAAAACCTAAACAAAGAAGAGGAGTAATAACCCTCTAAGAAGGTCAAGCGTAAACAATTCAAAGGTAAAGTACCATTGATACATCTGGAACGGCGAGACTGACCTATCATAGAGCGGGTTAAAGGCCGGAGTCGCAGTCCCATGGTACTGAGGTTCAGCCTCAAGTTCCTACAGCAGTTCCAGAGCAGTCCCCAGCCCCAATTCACATTGAATTGGATTTAGACTCCCCATCTCGTAGCAGTGCTTCTACATATTTGCTCTCGTCACAGCCTCCTGTTGCTAGTACAGACCCTTCCAGTAGCATTAGCCAAGACCAGTCTTGGATTGAAAATCAACTAGGAAGGAAGAGGAGGCAGCCATCCTATGTCCTTAATCATTCAGATTTTGATCAGGTTTACCATGATATGCCAAACAAGAGGATCAAGAACATGGTCCACGTGGAGAGGAATACCAATATGGAGATTGTCGTCGAAACTGCTATACCTCCATAGGGGAAGAGCTTGGACGAGTTGGAATCTCAGGACTTTGAGGTTATCACAGTCAACCTTGGTCGTACCACACGCCAGACTCAGGTTGATCTCCTACAAGTTGCTAAAGATAGTGCCAGGGATAGAATGTTGAAAGACGGAGAGGATAAGGCAGCCCTCAAGGCTGAAATTAGACAGCTTCGTCAGTACATTTCTAGCCTTGTACACAGGTCAGAGGTTATTGCCACGCTCCTGCGGATGCTTGAGCCTCCAGCAAAACAAGGTCAACTTAATCACTTAGTTGCATATGGCAAGCGTTTGGATGAGTGGGAGGAGGAGTTTGTTGCTAGAGGCCGTTCTATGCTCACAAAGCTATATCAGTTGCGGTACAATGCACGAGAGCTCCATCTACGTCTCCAGGATGAAGAGCGAGACATGGCAATAAACAAATCTCGGGATGAGATTATGATTGCTCACCTGAGTATGGCATATGAATCGATCCGCAGTCGAGAAGATGAAAGCTATCTACTCTTAGAAAACTCTGATTGGTTTTTTTTTTTCAAAAGGCAAAGATAGAGAACTATGGCGTCATTGGTAGAAACGCGTTACTAGTACACTCGGTTTGTGAGACCTTAGTATCTCTAAACACCATACGATATCAGATTGAAATTACAGAAATTAATTATCATTGACTTCTTGATGTCTGATCGAGCTCAAGCACTTTCGCTCATACTATTTTAGTGGGAGACGTTGTAAGATTATCGGCTTACATTCATATGTTGTTTGATGAAACAACAAGGGTAAGAACTTGGTCCCAGTTCCACGGTAGTGAGGCAATATTCCGTGACATAGCGTTGATCGCCGACGAGTATCGAGCTCAGATAGTGATGTGATTAACAATCTACGTTAGCGAGGATTGGATTGCACCGAGATCTGATAGATGAACTTCGATTCCTACCTCTTAGATAGATATTTCACATAGGAGTTAAACTTGAATTACTTTCTCCAAAGTTAACTCATTATCTTATCTCAGCCTATCTATTACGAGATTCGGCTTTGTGCAAGAGTTTCTGTTAGGGTTTCCTTCTTTGATGATAGTCTTCCAGTTAACATATTACTTTCCAATAGACGTGCATGCTTGCATTTGTCCATTTTAGATTAGATGTTTGGTTAAGCATTGAGTAGTTTTTCAGTTAAGCTGTATGGTTGCTTATTAGAGACTTAGTAATGTCTTGCATACATTACAAGGTATGAATTGACTCAAAGGTGATTTTAGGGTTCCCTACACCTTTTGATGTCTATAAATAAGAGCTTTTTTGCTCATTGTACATAACTTTTGCGAGAGAGAAATATATCGTACTTACCTTTACCTCAATATTGCTCGTATACATTCATCGTTTTACTATTATGATGAATTGTTATGCCACATAGGGGTTTCATGCAATTATAATGGTGAATTCTTTCCTTAGATAAAATTTGTTTTGTATTCAATAAACTCGTCCAGATTGAGCTGATAGATGTGCCACCTTGCCTTCAAGTTGAGAATTTGTACTTGGTTATCGTGTGATTTGTGTGAATAATAAACTTATTCAAATTGAGCTGATAGATGTGCCACCTTGCCTTCAAGTTGAGAATCTGTATTCAGTTTATCATATATTGTTGTTTCCAATAAACTTGTTTAGATTGAGCTAATAGATGTGCCACCTTGCCTTCAAGTTGAGAATCTATACTTGTTTATCGTCAGATAGTCATCCTTGCTCCATTTCCTCATGCTCTGTTTTCTTGAGGAAACTGGATAGATTTTAAGTAATTAAGCCTAGTTGTAGTTAGTAGTCTGCGAAACTAGAAAATACTCAGCTGCAACGTATACAGTTTTCGAGAGACTTGTACCTCTACAGCTGAAACAAAAAGACAGGATATAGTTTAGTTTACTTTCCTTTTCAAGCACTTTTGTCAAGCACAATGAGGGAGCTTCCCCTCCTAATTTGAAGAGCACTCATTGCGTAGTGTGCATAGCTGTCCGTACCAACTCTTACTCCAGAGGTGCTAGTTGTTACGCCAACAGTTTGTACCATCATCCCCCCATCATTCCCATATTCGATCTCGGTCTCCCCACCCCTATAACCCTTCTTAGACATCCTCTTATTTGCATCCCTAAAACTTCGAGGAGTTATGGTTACAAAAAGTTTGGAACCCAAGGTCATATTATTGATGAATTCACGAATAATATTTTCTTTTGCTAACTTTTTCAACCTAAATTGCAATCTATATATAGCTATCATCCCCAAAGGTCATGGAAAATGTCAGAACCCTGGTGGTTCTCAAATTGAAACCCTAATTGATTTTTGTAGGTTTTTGCAAATTTTCGTTTTTTTGTATTTTTTGAGGTTTTTACAGACAAAAGGAAAATTGCGATTTTCTTAAGGAAATGATAGAAAATTCTAATAAATTCAAATCTTCTTGCAAACAGTTCAAAATAGCTCAGAGAACATAGGCGCACATATATATAAATTTTTAAGAGTTTCTACAACGCCAAAATCTGAATAAGAAATGCAATACATGAGATTTTATTAAAGAACCTGGGTGGCGGCTGCATTTAATGAAGATGGTACAGCCACAAAAGATAAAGATTCTTCAGGCTCAAATCCCAATGATGAATCTCCAGTAATCCCAAGCGCACTGATGACAAACAGGAAGCTGAAGAAGAAAGGCGTATTTTCTCTGGAAGAAATGTACGGCCTGCTGGTACAGACAGTACGGCCAGACTGCTGCAATTAATGATGAAGTACGGCCTCCAATAAATGATGTCTGATCTCTGAATAAAGCCTTCTGATGAAATCGCCTTATTAATCTGATAATTTCCTCTGTGAATCTCTGAATAAACTCCTCAATAATCCAAACTGTGATCTCTGGATGAAATCACCAAGTGCAAGCTTCAGCTGGTATTGCACAGCCTCAGTCTGCCTGATCTCTGAAGAGTTTTCGTTCTCCAGAAACGATCGTCTGCCAGAAACCCTAGGGTTTGCAAACTCCAATGCCCAAGGCAATAAAGACAAAATTGAATAATAAACAGGATAGTTCGATTTTGCCTTGAGAAGGTATATATTGCCTTGAAGAAAAATTCAACCCATTCTCCTTTTTAATAAATCATTTAAATAAATGATTTAATTTGCACTTTTAAACTTAGAAGAATTAATTAATTATTGGCGCCCCTCTTTTAATGAATATAAAATATTCATTAAGTCATCATTTAATAATTTATTATAAAGTATAATAAATACTTTATAATTAAGCCAAATAATTAAATATTTAAATATTTCAATAAAGTGACTTTATTATAAAGTCAAAATATTAAATATTTAATAATCCATTAAATACTCCTTATTTCTCCGTCTAATCAACCAAGCTATGACTGAATTAGATTAAAGTGAAAATTTGAACCAGTGCCACCACTGAAATAGCGACTTCGCTGACCAACTTTCTAAAATGAAAAGTTCTGAAAATACTCCTTTGGAAGGTCTCTGAGGCCCAACTGATCTATTTACCAAGCTGACACACCGACGAACAACGGCTGGTCTCACGAACACTCCATCGGCTGTAGGGGATCGAAATGATAGGCTAACCTCGTCACCAGTCTGTGCTGACTAAGATGGGGACATGACAGAAAACTCCTCATTATTGGAACTGCTAGTGTACGACCCATCTAACTCAAACTCCTTCAAACAAACACCAACCAACCTTATTTTTGCCACATCATCATCAATCAATGCTCACTCCTTTGGTTCTACATCTCACAATGTTGCTAGACTCTCCTTGTACATAAGTGTGGTGCAATCAAATTGATGCAAGGTGCTATGAACAACTACAAGCTTCTACGCCTTCTTAGAAATAAGCCCATTCCTCTTCATAGAGTGGATGAAGTTGTATGTAGATTAGTTCCTCAACAATAAAAGAACTATAAGCCTAGGAGAAGAGACATATAGTTAGTGTAATTGTCAATGAATGAGGTCTATGCATAGTCCACCATAGCATTGGGTCCTCTTGTGCCATGGTTTCTCCATCAAACTTTGCCTCTTCTAGATATCACCTTAGTGTGGCAAATTTGGTCCACTCAATTTGAATAATGGAAAGATCCTCAACACTATACATGTTCAAAAATTGCTTCATGAAGCTTTCCTTCATCTCAACCTTTGCCATAGAGGAAACTTCGTCAATCCTTTGCACATAACACTTTAGGTTCAATGCATAGGCAGCCATGTGCAAGGGAGTGTCGAGCTCCTCCCCCCTCCATTGAATGATAGGTTGAATGTGTTCATTATAGAATTGTAATGTGGGGTCTTTCACTTGTACAACAACCTTCATTTGGGCAAGCATGTTGTTAATGCATGATTGAAGTCTTCCTCTTCATCTTTATTTTCCTCTTGCTCTTCATCAATGCAATGGCAAAGTGTTGATGGTGATTTGGATTGACGGAGGGCATGTATATTTATAGTTTTTTCAAGGGTTTGGAATGTGGGAAGGTCCCATTAACATTTTAGGTTAGGTGAATTAGGTTTTCAAAAAAATTAAATTAAATGACTTTTTGTAGGTGCAAGTTGTGGGAACATCCCAAATTTTTTGAGACTTTTGAGGAACTTCATAGAGTTTACATGTCATCTTAGGACCTTTTGGAGTCCCCTTAACATCCCCAACACAAGGAGATGTCTCAAAAACCTTCCCTTTATAGGGGAACATCCTAGGGACATTTCCCCTCTAGTAGTGGTTATGAGGGGGTAGTGAGACAATCCTTGTCCCCACATCCTATGAACATCCCTGTTTCCAAAACATCTAATTTTTTTGGGGGGCACATCCCTATGGTACACTAGCTATAACAAGGTTTTTGCAGTTGGTGAAGTCATCAAGGTTTGATGGTTAGGATTTCAAGATACTTTAGAAGATCTGTCATGTTTCAAAATAGAGACTTGTTGAAATCACTAAGAGTTGTGCATGATCAAACTACTATTTTTACCAATTGCTTTTTTCAAAGTTCCTTTTTTTTTATAGAATGGTTGTTGGAATATGTTGGGGTGTTTTACTGATTTAAAGTGCTTTATTTCTTGCTTTTACAATAGTTTTAGGCATTTTTCTTTAGAGACATTGACTTTTTTGAATAAAGTAATTACAATGCTCCCTGAGGACGCGTCCCCTACCCTTTTACCCTCATCCCCTATAGGGAACGTTTTGGGGATATG
>VDFB02096178.1:0-17763 GCA_007258455.2 Sequoia sempervirens | reverse complement strand
CTACCTTCCTCTCTCCCTCACTCTCTCTTTGTCTTTCCTCCATCTCTCTCTCAATCAATCTCCATTTGTGTGTGTTTGTTTCTCTCATTCTCTATTTTCTCTATTTCTCTCTCTTTCTCAATATCTATTTCTTTCACTTTATAGTCTTATAAACGTTGTTCATTTGATAGAGAGATACAAGTAAATGAAAGACACAAGGTTTTTGTTGGGAGTATTGCTATCTATTTATCAAGTGATGTTTGTAGTATAGAAGAAGTTCAAGTAGTTATTCACCTTTAAGTTCAAACATGGATTGGATTTGGAAAATTAAATTGTAAAGTTTCTCCAACATGCTATTAGTTATATATAAGAGATTACAAATCCCTATGCTCAAAATATTGAAGGTTTTAGGCCAATGAATGAGAGATTGGATAGTATCTCTCTTGCACTATAGGATCTTCAAAACCTAGGCATGTTAACCTAACAACACTAGAATTTTATGAACAATGGATCTATCACAATGCAAAGTTTTGGTGTAAATGTGGTCATTATTGAATTAGTTATCATATCACCCTTTCTAGGTTGACCCATTCACACTTAACTTAAGCTTACTTAAAAGGTTTTCTATCCATTTGTCTCAGCTTGTGTGAAATTCACACATGTCCTCCAATTGTCTCATGTGAGCTAACATTGATCCAGGTGCATACTTTTCATAAAAAAATTGAAGTGTTCCATATGCTCTAGAAATCATCACCATGTCGAAGTGCTCAAATAAATGAACCCAATGCAACTTGAATGGAGTCGAAAGGAGCTCGTATGCTCAAGATATGCTCAGTCAAAGTTGGGTCAAATAGGCTACCAGAGGTAGTACATAAAAGAAAAAAATTGATCATTTCAAAATTGGTCAAAAAATGACATGAAAACAAAGAGCTCGTTGCCACGAGTCCAATGCTGCTCATTTCGCTTGAATCAGAGTTCGTACGTGAAAGTTACACCCAGTCAAAGTTTGTGCAGTATGGTTGACTTTTACCATACAAATGCTGACATCAACATGCTGGTGTGGTAGTCCATATGATGACATGGACTAATCAGGCTCCGACATGTGGCAATCCATACATGCTAGCGTGGATGCTGACTGAGCAGTGACTAGGGGTGACGTGTGTTTGGCAGTGAATGAGAGTGTGACATGTGGCCCAATCACTGGGTGCCATGTGGCACCTCATCTGAGCTCATCTAGTGGTAGTCAGTCCATCAGTTTGAATGAATGGTTCATCAAAATTTTTGGTTAGGGATCAAATCCCCAACCTCATAGTTGCTAATCATCCATGCTACCAACACACCACGAGATTCCCTCAACAATATTTATATATATGTTGTCATTTTTATTTAAAGAAGAAAATGCCAAAATTGGGGGGGCAGGTGGTTTGATACGTCAACCTCCCCCTAATCATACATCACTCCTACCATTGTGCTATGCATGTGGTTTGAGGGTATATCGGGGGCGGTTTGTTTTATACAAACTTAGAAAGCCAATTCCCTTCAAAACTAAAAGATTAACCCCATTTTATTAAAAGCTTAAACCCTTAAAATATCAAGCCCAAAAATATAAGGTGATAAGGGGCTTGGGTATGTGTAGGATCATCATGGAAAAAATAGGCCCTTAAGTGGCAAAAAATTTAGAAAAATCAGAGTTAGGCAACTTGACGTAAAAATTTGAATAAGTTATCTATATTATTTCAAAAATATGTAAGAATAGAATATGTAGAAAATTGAATGTAGTTCTAAACTACTAGGTTTATTTAAAAAAAAAAATCTATTTGGTGAAAATTTGAAATTTCAAATGCAATAATACTCTAAATTTTAGGAAAAATAAGAAGTAGGTGCCCGCTTGACCACCCTAACCACAATAAAATGATAATATTTTTTTATAAGATTTTAGATATAATCGTAGAGGGACTCCGTGGTCCCAATGTGATGCATATCTTTTTGTAATTTATTTCCAAGTAAATAAGTAATTATGAATTTTTTATTACAATTTTTTTAAAAATATAAAAACCCATATGTCTAACCACCTTAACTTGGTCAAAACTTCATGAAATTCAATTTTTCTTTTTTTTAATCTTATAGTATATGAAGCATAGAATGTGAAGTATGTTTTGGATTCCAAAAATGTGATACCATTTGAAAGCCATAGATTTTTTTCAATCAACCTATCAACTTAACTTTGGTCATAATTCAAATAGAAAATGAATAATAATTAAATTTATTAAATTCAAAATAAAGCTAATTTATATTGGTGGAAAGTGAGAATCCCCTTTAAAACCCTTTTGTTTCACAATTTTGGGTTAATAAAATGTCATACCACATAACCATCATATCACCACTTTTTTGCCCATCATGATCCTACACATACTCGCTCAATTAATATTTAAAATGATTTACAAAGATTATTAAAAATTATTTTAAAAGGATAAGATTTTTCTAAAAGATTATTAAGGATTATGAAAGATTTATTCTTGTAATTAGGGGGGTTTTCAAAGATTTTTACTAGTAAATGGGAGATATAGTTAATTTTATAAATCATATGGTTATTAACCATATTGGGTAAATTTGATGTATATAAAGAGGGGAGTGGCTTAGGAATAGGTAAGGGTTGTTTGTGAGAGAATTATTCTGAACAATTGGGAGTTCGTCTTTGTGCAATGGAGGAGCGTCATGCTACTACACTTGAAGGAGATATTCTTGTAACTCACAGGAGACTCAACACTTTGTCAGTTGAAGCCTTGTAACCATTTTGGAGCATTATAGGATCGGTCACTCTGTTGGAGAGGGACTTGGAGACATAGCCATATTGGTGAACTCCGTTATCAACTCGTGTTTTGTCTTCTCTCTTCTATCTCTCTTTTGTTCAGTTCATCACTTTATTATTGTTGTGTTTATTTAAGCATTTCAAATATGTTTTTAAGACCTTCAAATTAATCATTGTAATTGTTAAGCATACACATGCAATTTTCATAGATCCTAATAATAGATCAAGTTGGTATCAAAGCTTTGTTTGACTAGTATTGCATAAGTGGATGTTAACGTGATCCAGGAGCTAGCGAGGTTAAGGCATGCTTGCAAAATTCAATCCCCAGATCGGTAAACGAAGAACTTTTCCATCATCAAAGGTGGAAGAAACAGAAGCTGGAAAAAAGTTTTGAGCTCGATGAGAAAATCTTTCAATGAGCCTTTCTCGACATGAAGGCTATGGTGGAGGAGCTCTATCAGGAAAAACAAGAACGAAAGAAGCATGAAAAAGGAGGATCGTCAAAGTGAGAAAATCTTGAGGATGATGAAGATCGAAAGGAAAAAGGGAAAAGAGAAGAAGGTGATGAAGAGCCTCCAAAAACTCCTCCATCTCCATCTTCTCCATCTTCTCTATCTTCATCTTTTAATTCTACTTCTTCTGTTAATCCTTTCAAAAGTGCACATAAGAAGCTTGTAATCAAATTAGATGTAAAATTTGAACTACCTAAATATTGTGGGGAGTTAAATGCTAAGAAATTAGATGATTGGATTCAACAAGTAGAAGTGTACTATAGGATTCAAGGCCTTTTAGATGATGCTTCTAAAATCTGATTAGCTATTCTTTGGTTGGGAGGAACTGATCTCACCTAGTGGGAGAGTAAAACTCAGGAAAAAATTTCTCGTCATGGTAGTGTCAATTTAACTTGGATGGAATTTAATTTTTTCCTTAAAAATAAATTTTATCCCTTAGGCCATATGCAACAGTTAACTATGTACTGGAAAAAATTTAGGCAGGGTAAGGGTCAATCTATCCAAGATTACACTCATGAATTTAGGAAGCAGGCTATTGCACTTAATGTTCCATTATACACCCAAGACACATTGCTCAAGTATATAGGTGGTCATCATTCTTACTTAAGGCATACCATTTTGGTTTTAAATCCTAATAATTTGGATGAAGTATGTGTACAAGCCACACACTTGGATTCAAGAGGTAAGAATACTTTCAATGAAAAGTTTGACAAGAAGCCATCTAAGCCTGAAGGTAAGTCCAAAGGAAAATAAAATGGGAAAAAGACAACAACCATCAAGAAGGAGGGAAATAAGCCCACATGCTCCCATTGCTAGAAAGGGGCATGATAACTCAAAGTGTTGGAAGCTTCATCTGGAACTAAGGCCGAAGAAATATGGAGGAAACAAAGGCAAACAAAAGATTGTTGTTGTAGTACAACAAGATCTTGGATCTGACTCTAGAGATGAGACAAATATTGTTGCTACCAGGATCCAAGGTAAAGGTATATCTCTTTCTTTTGATACAAGTTTTTCAAATGCAAGTGCAAGTGCAAGTAAAGAATGTTCTCTAGCTAATATTGATAAGCAAATAAATGAGTTATTTCATATTCAGGTTGTAACAAAGCATATAAGGTTGATACTTTGTTTGATACAGGATCTCAAGTAAATTTGATATTTGAAGAAGTTGAGAAACTTAACTTGGCTACAACACCTCATACGAAGCCATATCCACTTGGATGGGTTTGCAATGATGCACAGTTATAGGCAACGAATCAATGCAAGTTAAGATTTGCTATCATTGCAAACTTTATAGATGAGGTGGAAGTTGATGTTACAGTCCCTTTAGATATTTGTGGTCTTGTATTAGGGATTCCCTATCTTTATGACCAAAAGGAAATATTTTATAGGGGGGAAGAAATATCACCTTTTTAAGGATGGTAAAGAATTCATTGTACGGGCACATAAGATTAAGTCTAATCTAACATTTGTGAATAATGGTCAAATGAAGAGGTTAGTCAATGCTATTAAGAAATTTTTATTAATGATTGTAAAATCCAAAGAAGATAACAAATTTGAGGCATTCAAAGGTTGTGATCCAAAACATAAAGCTGAATTGGTCAAAGTAGTTTCCACCTATGATGACTTATTTTAGGAGCTGAAGGGATTGCCACCAAAGAGAGATACAACATGAAATCCAGTTACAATAGGATGTGCCTCTTCCAAACATCAACATGTACCATCTATCAGTTATGGAGAATGAGGAAATCAAGAAGCAGGTTTAGGAGTTGGTTGAGAAAGGAGTTATTCATCTAAGTACCTCTCCTTGTGGGTCTCCAATTATGTTCTAGTGCCAAAGAAGGATAGGTCTTAGAGAATGTGCATCGACTACAGAGCCCTGAAAAAGATAATGGTAAATAACAGGTATCATCTTCCTCGAGTAGTTGATTTACTTGATCAATTGAAACATGCAGTTTATTTCACTAAGTTAGACTTTCATAGTGGACAACACTAAATAAGAATTGCAGAAAATGACATTTGTAAAACTGCATTCAAGAAAAAACATGGACTATTTGAGTGGTTGGTCATGCCCTTTGGGCTTTGTAATGCACTAGCTACCTTTATGAGAGTCATGAATGATGTATTTCATCCTTTCATTGATGAGTTTGTCATAGTTTATTTAGATGATATACTTGTATTCAGTTGAACTTGGGAAAATCATGTCATTCCTGTAAAGAAAGTTTTTGATGTTTTGAGAAAAGAAAAACTCTTTGTAAAGATTTATAAATGTGAATTCTCTAAGACATCCTTAGTGTACTTAGGCTATGTTGTAGGAGGTGGTCAATTGAAAGTAGATCCTGCAAAGGTTGAAGTTATTGTACAAAATGGCCTAAGCCAAGTACAGTCACAAAATTCAAAAGTTTCTTAGGTGTAGTTTAGTGTTGGAGGAAGTTCACTGCCAACTTCTCCTAAATTGCATCGCCATTGCACACATTAACCAGTATGAAGACAACATTCTATTGAGGAGGTCCACAACAAAAGGCCTTCGAGACTTTGAAGTAAAATTTGAGCACTGCACCAGTTCTGGCTTTACTAAATCTACAACAAGCATTCAAAATCGAGACAGATGCAAGTGGGTTTTCCATGGGAGTAGTACTCATGCAAGGAGGAAAACATGTAAAAGAGAAAGTTTACTTTGTGTAGGATAAATTGATATATCGCTTGGGAAAGTTATGTATAACAAAAGATGAATAGGCATAGGTAATTAGAGAAGCACACATGTCATTGATTGTTGGACACTTTGGGGTAAGAAAAAGAATGGCACAACTGCAAAAATACTACTATTGGCCTCATATGCAAGAAATTGTATCCAAGTACATTAGAGGATGTGTAATGTGTGCAACAAGGAAGCCTAGCAATAGGAAATTAGGGTTGTACACACCTCTTCATGTACCATCCCATCCATGGGAGAGTGTTTCTATGGAATTTATTAAGGGACCACCCATGTCTAGGAAGGGACATGATTATCTGTTTATGGTAGTGGATAGGTTTAGTAAAATGTGCATTCCAATGCCCTGTAAAAAACAAGTCATAGCTAAACTAAAAACACATTTGTACTTTCAATTTGTATAGGTTCATTTTGGGCTTCCTACTTCTATTGTATCAGATCAATATTCTCAATTCTTGGGGGAATTTTGGTCAACATTGTGGGAACTCATGGACACTAGATTGAAGAAAAGTATAGCTTTACTTTTGTAGACTAATGGAAAAAAAAAGGTAGTCAATAGGATAGTTGTGCATCTTCTCAGAAGTTACTGTAGTAATCATCCTAAGTTATGAGATGAAAATATAAACTATGTACAACATGCTTACAACCATGTCGCACACTCTTCTACAAAAAGATCTCCTTTTGAGACTTGTTTCGGTTATCTACCAAAAACACCAATGGACTTTGCTTTCAGGAAGGATGATGTTGAAGATGGATGCCATGATGTAAAAATGGATTCGAATTTCATCCAAAAAGTCCAAGAAATTCATTAGGCAGTGGAAGCACAATTGGAGAAGAGCCAAGAAAAGTACAAAGCCCCACATGATAAGCATCACATCAATCATCATTTTCAAGTTGGTGATAGAGTTTGGTTACATATAAGCAAGGAAAGAATGCAAGGTAAAGGAAGGAATATCAAGCCAATCAGGTATGGTCCCTTTTAGATCCTAGAAAAGATCAGTACCAATTCCTTTTGCCTTAATTTTCCTCCATACATGCACATCTACTTAGTTGTAAATGTAGATAATCTAAAGTTGTATGAGCCTCCAATGATATTGGATGAAGACACTGACATTCAGGTTCCATCAACTAATGATCTTTCACCTGAGTATATGTCAAAGCTACAAGAGGATGTCATCCTAGATAGGAATATTAGGACTTCACGAAGAGGAGCTATTGAGTGCCTCAAAGTGGGATTGAAGGGGATGAATCCAAAAAAGGAAAAATGGATGGAGATTGGTAAAGTGACGAAACTTTACCCTCACTTACTTTTTGAGTAATCAAGCTTTCGAAGGTCGAAAAGCTCTCTAGTGGGGAGGATTGATCTAGGTGGATGATTTTTATAAAAATTTGAATTGTTCTATATGCTAAAAAAAAACCCAACATAACTTGAACAGATTCAAAAGGAGCTTGTATGCTCAAGATATGCTTAGTCAAAGTTGGGTCAAACAGGGTACTAGAGGTAGTACACAAAGGGAAAAAAATGGTGTCAAAAAAAAGATCTCGTCGCCATGAGTCCAACACCGTTTGTTTTGCTTGAATCAGAGCTCGTATGCAAAAGTTACAGCCAGTGAAAGTTTTCATAGTAAGGTTGACTTTGATAGTATGAATGCTGACATCAACATGCTAATGTGGCAGTCTATATGGTGATGTGGATGAATCACACTTTGACATGTGGTAGTCTATACATGATAGCATGTATGTTGATGTGGATGTTGACTAAGCGATGAGTAGGGGTGATGTGTCTTTGGTAGAAAATGAGGGTGTGCCACGTGGCCCAATCAGTAGGTGCTACATGGCGCCTTGTCTGAGCTCCTCCGATGATAGTCAATCCATCAGTTTGAATGAATGGTTCATCAAAATTTTCAGTTAGGGGTCAAACCCCCAACCTCATAGTTGCTAATCATTTGTGCTACCAACACACCACGAGAATACCTCAACAATATATGTCATTTTTTTTATTTAAAGAAGAAAATTCCAAAATTGGGGGGGTCGGCGGTTTGAACTACCGACCTCCCCCTTATCACACATCATCCCTACCATTGCGCTATGTGCATGGTTTGAGGATACATCGGGGGTGGTTTGTTTTATACATGTACTTGGAAAGTTGATTTTCTTCAAAACTAAAAGATTAACCCCCTTTTATTTAAAGATTAAACACTTAAAATATCAGGCCTGAAAATAGAAGATGATAAGGGGCTCAATTAATATTTAAAATGATTTACTTGAAGATTATTAAAAATTATTTTAAGGGGTTAATACTTTTCTAAAAGGTTATTAAGGATTATGAGAGATCTATTCTTGTAATTAGGGGGATTTTCAAAGATTTTAACTTGTGAATGGGAGATATAGTTAATTTTGTAAATCATATGGTTATTAACCATATTGGGTAAATTTGATGTATAAAAAGGGGGGAGTGGCTTAGGAATAGGTAAGGGATGTTTGTGAGAGAATTATTCTAAAGAATTGGGAGTTCATCTTTGTGCAACGGAGGAGCATCATGCTACTACACTTGAAGGAGATGGTTTTGTAACTCACAGGAGACTCGACACTTTGTCAGTTGAAGCCTTGTAATCATTTGGGAGCATAATCAAGGATTGGTCACTGTGTTAGAGAGGGACTCGAAGACACATCCATATTGGGGAACTTTGTTATCAACTCGTGTTTTGTCTTCTCTTATATATCTCTTTTGTTCAATTCATCACTTAATTATTGTTGTGTTTATTTAAACATTTCAATTATGTTTTTAAGACCTTCAAATTAATCGTTGTAATTGTTAAACATACACGTGTAATTATCATAGATCCTAATAGCATATCATACATGTTTTTCACATTTGGAGGGGTAGTTAGGCATTTATTCCTACTTTTCTACCTCCTCTATGTTGTCTTTGTATGCAAGACACTCCTTTCTCATTTGACACACGCATTTTATTTGATAGGCATATGTTTTGAGCTCATTGTTCACTTGTGAAATATATCATTGAATTTTCTTTTAGATCATCATTGTTCCAAAGTGGTATCAAAGCCATGAATAGCTTGTTCCTTTCCAAATTTCAAGAATTTAGACCTCAACCTTATCAATGGAGTTTTATGGAGCCAAACAGGCATTGTCATTGAGTCTGAAAGGTTTGAGAAACAAACAACAACATTTCATTTGGAAAAAATCAATAGCTTTCATTTTTTATAAATTTTCATCCCTTGTACCATGTGGTATTATATGAAGTACTATAATATGAATCCATACTATATATAAATTTTATTAAAAGAATTAGAAAAGGGTCGAATAACCCCCTCGCAATCTCTCCTTTTGGTTGAATTTTTTTTGTTGTAAATTTTATTTGGCCCAAATTGGCCTATTTGAAGGGATTTGTCTTGCTATGCCATTTTTACTTTATTTCTTTATTAGGCCAAATAGAGTATTCTTGTTTCTATTTGATTTGAACTATTTTGTGAGTAAAATTTAGGTGTTATGACTACAATATTCATTACTTGTACTTGGCTTAGATATTTGAGAAATTGTCTAATAGATTTGTGAGCCTATGAGATTCATCAAATTTGAAATCACAAATATTCAATTCAACCTTTGTGCATGTTTAAAGCATATTCAATTTGGTACTACTACTTATCAACATGCTAGGAATTTAGTAAATTGTACGATGATTCAACCCAAACTATGTGGATGATGATAGTGAAGAATTATAGACAAGGATTCAAATAAGTTAGAACATTTATCTAGATGTAGGTGGTCATACAATTTGTACACATCTATCTCATTGAAGATTACCATCAATTGTTGGCCCCACAGTTTCCATTACACCAAAAGGTCGACCTATTAATGCTTGATACAACTGACAAAGTTAACAGATCCATAGGTGATAGTTAAACCATGCCATGAATCCTAAGGGGAGTGTTGACCATCTGCCAACAATCTCCCTCTCAGTGTTACCCAAGGGCATTCGAACCCGTAACCTTTGGCTCTGATACCAATTGTTGGCCCCACAATTTCCATTGCACCAAAAGGTCAACCTGTTAATGCTCAATACAACTGCCAAAGTTAACGAATCCATGGGAGGTGGTTAAACCCTATCGTGAATCTCGAGGGGAGTACTGACCATTTTCCAACATCAATAATTGGATAAAATAAGAATATAGAGGAACTTTTATGGAGAGATTCTCTCCTAATATGAAGGGGAGCATCAATCCATACCACAATCAAACTATTATTTATCACTATATCTGTAAATGTAAGTGATATTTCAATAGTAGTTCCATTCAAGGCTATCCACATCTTGTCTTTAATAGTATTATATTGTTAGCACTATCTAATTCAATACCCTTAACACTACATGTATCTATCAGCACAAACACATGTTTCCTTATTATTTGACTACCATCTAATTTATTGAAGTTATTATATTGGCTATATTACACCACTATCTAGAACATCAAGAACCATTTCTATTTGTAATAGACCATCTATTGTACATGAAAAAGTGTAATGGGAATTTTTAGGCTTGACATGTGAAGTCAACCTAGAAATTTTTATCAACAAAGTTGAGAAGATCCAAGTGCTTATATTATTATGGATTATTGATTCCTATGGAACCTCTAAAACATTGTATTGGAAATTGGGAAGGAACTACATGTCTCCTAACTCTCACTAGATAAATATAGGGAAAGGGAAGGGAGTAGCAATGAAGTTGTAGAGGAAGCATATGTCCCATGTATACTAATACATGAATAAATTTGGTGACCTAAATATGGGTTCAAAGGTGGTTCTCCCATTCGCTTCCATGCGTGAGGCCTTAACCACCTGCCACCTCTAGGGTGTGTGCAAGAAGTTGAGTCCACTTTTTGGCCAAAAAGTGGAAGTGTTATCTCTGATTTTTTTTAAAAATCACATTTTATTGCAAGTATAAATGTGTTTTCATTGATGTCAATAGGATGTCTACTAATTGGTGGTCATTGATGTCATCTGTGTCTTAAGGAAGTTTTTACATGATGAAAATGTCGAGGATATTGAAAAAATTGTGAAAAGAGGAAATAAGGTTGTTGCAGGTTGTGCATGTGTAGTTGAGATATTAAGGAAGTGTTGTGAGTACATGGAGCTATCTTTTGTTGCAGTGTCTAGAAATGAGTCAGAATGAAGTAATCAGATGAGATGATGTCTTTGGTACTTAATTTCCAAGTGCTTTTGAGAAAATTTGATAAAAGGAGAAAATAGTATTGTGCAAGTATTTAGAATGTGCTTTGGATCATGCTCCGCATTTCTTTTGTATTGATTATATTCTTGTGAATATTTAGTATGTTGCTTGAGGTTGAAATAGGTTGCTATATTCAGAATCTTGGGTTCTAGATTGTTGGTGAGAGGAAGTTTTGTTTACGAGTGTGAGAACTAGTTTTGCAGTGTTTTTATAGAGGTGTCGAGGAGAAATGTATTTTCTCCACATTTCTTTGTAGTTTCTTTTTAGGACTTGTGATTTTGAAGGAGATTTAATGGTTTTTTCTCTTGTTTTTGTCAAGAGGATTCGTGGTTAGGTGTATCAAAATTTTTGAAAGCATGTACTTAATGTTTAATGTGTTTTCATAGGTAACAGCTGACCTGGTGTCTACACTACATTAAAAAATGTTAAAGTATTAATGGATGCACAATGTGGCATGTGAGACTTAATTTTGGATCTCGGTTAAGTGTTGTTTTGGTCCCTTGTCATTCCTATCCACCATGGGAATGTTTAGGTGTCAACCTAATTTGAATTTGTAATACAACGTATAGAATGTCAACCTTGGAGAAGATGTTTAAGGTTCAGGTTGATATAAATAAGAGTGGAGTTATTGTGAGTTGATAAAAAAAATGAAGAGAGAAGAGAGATATATGTGAGATTAATGCAAGTGATGTGTGTGATGCGAATTTGACCATAGCAGTGGAAACTCCAAAGTATTGGATTCATGAGTGTAGTGAGCCAAAGGTGTCTAAAATCTTTCAAACAAGACTACGAAAGTGTTGGAGCATTGTGGTGGATTCCTTGTTACATTGAGAAAGTGTTCTCTGTGTAAAATTTATCTTCTATCTTCTTGTTCTTTCTATGGAAATGAGCCCTGGCTATGAGCCTTTTTGGATAGTTTGTCCTATTCTATCAATGAGCCCTTTTGTAGAGGTTTTTCAATTACTTATATTGTGAGCTAATCCTCACCATGGTTTTTCCCTCATTGGGATTTCCATGTAAATCTAGTTTTCTCTTGTGTGTGGTTTTGTTATTTTAGATTTTTTTATTTGCATTCCATGCTTAATCATTATAAAAAAATAAGGGTTTAATGAATGCATGTGGATCTGATTAGTTTTGACAGTTTTTTATTTTGTGATTAGATACAATTGAATCACCCCCCGTCTCAGTTGTCTTTTTCATTCAACAATTGGTATAGAAGCATGGTTCCTTGGAGAAGAGCTTAACCGCTTGAGGTAGATCCGGGATGGTGAACAAGGTTTATTTGGAATGCCCTAGGTTCAATGGCACAGATTATGCATTCTCAAAGAAAAAGATGGAAGGATATCTGGCAGCTCAAGGTTTTGAGGTTGAAAACGCTTATTAGATGCATATACTCCACATACAAATGGTCCAAGTACAAGTGTAGAGATCAAGGCACATACGATCAATGCTAAGGCAAGATTTATTATTGTGAATTTTCTTTCAAATACTACATTAGTAAAATTTATGAGTTTGAAGATTGCTAAAGAGGTTTGGGATAAGATAGAAGAAATTTATGAAGGAGATGAAAAATTCAAACAAGTAGAGCTACAGAATATGAAGGAACAATTTGAGACCCTGCATATGTCCAAAGATGAAACAATAAAAATCTAAATGCAAAGAGCTGATGAGCTGGTGAGCACAATGAGAGGTCTTGGTGCACAAGTCAAAGAATCTAAAGTGGTAAAGAAAGTTCTCAGATCTCTTCCTAATTCTTTTAGTGAAAAGGTATCTGCTATTGAGTAAATGGAAAATCTTGATACTTATTCTAGAGATCAGATGATTAGGACACTAACTTATTTTGAAATGAGGATAAAGGGTTTGAAAAATGGTATAAATGTAGACTTCTTTCAAAGATGGAGTATCAGAAAAGGTTGAAGATTTAGATAAAGAAGATCTTGATGATGTGGAAGCTAATTTTGTAAGAAGAATGAAGAAGGGCACCAGTAAGTACAAAGGTAAATTACCTTTCAAATGTTTTAGTTGTGGTGATATAGGTCATTATGGTTCTAGATGTTTGAAAAGAGTTGTAAACAGTAAGAGTAAGGAGAATAAAGGAAAGATGATTAAGAAAGATTACTAGGTTAGAGAAGATGTTGGTATTTCTGATGATGAATCTGATTATGGATACTTCGATGACAATGAATGCTTGTTCCTAGCTATAAAAGAAGAACCTAGTTCTACTAACTCTGAAAGTTGTGTGAATGAATGTATTCCAGAGAAGAAGGATAAGGTTGAAGGTACTTTGGTATCTACTTTTCATATTAAAGAGGATAAGAATTACTAGGTTTTCATAGCGGCTGCTCTAATCACATGATCGGATACAAGAGTAAGTTTGTTAAACTTGAAAAATATGATGGAGGACTATTTGAATTTGGAGATGATTTAGGAGCTAAGATTTGTGGAATAGGTTCAATCAGTTTTGATGGCAAGCATAACATTGATAGTGTTTACTATGTTAAGGGTTTAAGGTAAAACCTTTTGAGTGTTGGAAAAATGTGTAGCAAGGGATATAATCTCGTGTTTAATGATGAAACATGTGAGATCAGAAAAGGGCCTAGAACTGTGATTGTTTTTGGTAAGAGAACAAATGGAAAAATTTATTAGCTTAAGGGTGTTGATGGTCATTGCTTTATGTCATAGATTAGTGATAGCTGGTTATGGCATTGGAGGATGTGTCATATGAATTTTGATAATTTGGTGAGAATCAGTCTAGTTCATGTAGTGAGAGACATGTCAAGAATCACAAAGCCTATCAATGCTATCTATAGGGATTGTTAGTTTGAAAAGAAAGTAAGGAGTAGTTTCAAGGGAAAGGAACAATCCGCTATCAGACTACTAGAATTAATTCATACATATATTTATGGTCCTACAAGAGTGAGAATTCTTCAAGGTGACAAGTACTTTATGCTTTTGATTGATGATTATTCTAGAATGACAAGGGTGTTAAATAGGTGTAGGACAACTGAGAGGGGAGGGTGAATCAGTTGTCACACAGATTCAGACTTAAAACTTTATCACTTATCAATTCTTCAACCACACTATTTTGTTATTAAATATGAGCATGAAACATAACAATGTAAAGTAACACAATCAACATCAGATTTTTTATGGAAAACCCAATAAGGGAAAAACCACGCTGAGGGTTAACTCCACTATATAGTATTCTCAAAAGAGGCTCACTAACAAAAGGAGGACTCATTATCCAAGTAAAAAGGCTCACTGCTTTAAAAAAGGACTCACTGTATAATAGGGAGGCTCACTTCCTACACAATAATTTACAAAATAGAATAAGGATTTACAACCCAGAATGAACTCGAAAGATGCACCTATCATGTGCTGCTACAGTTCTAGAGATGGTCACTATTCATACTTTACACCCTTCATTCTTCACTCATTTTCACATCATCTGTTGCCTTTTTTATCACCCCTTCACAATCATTACTTGCTCACTATTTCTTCTATCTCTTCTATGTTGTCTATCATTCACACTCTCTCTTTTTTTTCAAAAATTGTTCACCAGATATTTATATTCGATCTCCATCGCAAGCATCAATTAGGTCGGCCTAATTAGATGCAATTCATTTATAAAAGATATCAGTTGTTGGCTCCAATAGATCACAAAATATTTTCAAAATGCAATTTAACTGTTAGCACATTACATTATGTCGGCTCAGACCAAGAAATATATCACACAAGTTTTCATATCATATCAAAATTAACTTAACAAGTCGGCCATGAATAGTCTTCAATGCAACCAGAATAATGTCACTTCATCGTACGAGTAGGTGCATAACATGAAATAACCTAATCATGCATGCCTTTAACATCCATAAGTAATTTCCCAAAACCACAATCATAAATTGTCAACTGCGGAGAAATGCAGACTAGAATACCAGAGAGGCACCAAAAATACTAGATCAACCACCAGAGAAGATAAGTTAGTTATACGCGCACATTTTTTAGAGTACCAGACCAAGCTACCAACATGTTGACATCAATGGCAACATATAGATAACCTACTCATTCTTCCAACAATCTCCCCTTTTGTCATTGATGGCAACATGTAAATAAAATTCTCCTTCTTTCCTCAAAATTTTTTTAACTTTCTCTAACTCTCCCATTATCTCCACCCTCTCCCCTTGAAATCAATGGAAAAGGGCACCAAAATTGTTAGAACACCGTGAATCAAGCATAGACCAAAATACTTCCACAAGAGAGAGATAATGGCGAGAATGCTTGCTATATCAAATATGCAAGATTGATTCACGATTAATTGATACAAATGTACAAGATGAGGCTTGCTTATAAAAGCAAGATGCAACAACCAAATCTTATCTTGAGCAACAAGATAGCTTGATAAAGATAAGATCCTATAACTTAGGAATTAAAGATTGCCTAAGTAAACTTATGAAGATGTAATTAAATAGTTAATTACACCAACACCCCCCCATAAGTGCAACTTAGGGAGAAGATTATAATGCAAACTACTATGGGTCCCGACAACTAGGCCATGTTAGGTACCCATTTACAGATGCAAATGAAATGCAATCTCTCATAAAGAGGAGAAAAGGGGAAAACCCAGTGGGAAGAAAACCCCTCTCCAAAAGAGAGAAAACAAAAAACAAGCATGACGAATGTAAACATGATGTATGAAGGACTCAATGATACACCCCAAGGACTACATCCATCATGAATATACAATAAATGAAACTCCCATAAGAGGGAAGTAAAGAGATAAGATATCCCCCCCATGATGTATGATCTCCTGCAAGTATGGTTAATGTCTGAAGATAAAACATAATCCAATGCCTACAAACAATGTTTCTCCCCTTAGGAAGAAGATACACCAAGTACAACTGCAGGAATGATTCCCATTCTGGATAGGAAGTAGGAAGAGGAATCCATATGTATGAAGATTGCGTCTCTGAAATCTGCTCATGTGTTGCCAAGTTCTTGGATGATGAAGATGATTCCACAATCCAATCAGGTACATGCCCAATCACAAAAAACTGTGACAAGTGAAAACTTATCTTGAACAAACTCCATAGACAAACATGAAGTGATAATAGTGGACCCATGACTATCATCAAATAAGAGAGATAAACCCTCAAATTGGTCCTCCAAATCTGAAATGTGAGACTCCACAAACAAAGAAGCAATGTCTGTCAAATAGGAATCCCAATCAGGAAGATTATCAGGAACCTCTGAAACATCTGCAATCTTGTCCAAAGGATCACAATCATGGGTTATCAACTTTGAAGAATGAACAAGCACATGTGAGTTGGAAAGAGGAGCTTCAAGAGATGGAGAAGAATCATGGTCTTCATACACCTCTCTAATGTGAGTCCAAAGAGCATGAGGACATTCGAAGTGAATAAGTGTCTCCAAAATGTCATCATTTACATTTTCAAAAATAACTCTAAAGACTCTAGCCCTAAAGCCTTTCCAAATGCAATACTCAACATCTGTGCTAGGACAAGGAACTTTATTAAACAAATAGGACAATAGATTCCACTCACCAAGATGAGTGAGGATTAAATTTCTCCATTGCCTATAGTTCCCTTTCTCCAAAGTAATTAAAAAACCCATTTAAAAACATATGAGCTCTGAAAGCTAAAAAAGGAGATTTGTCTTCAACTTGGAAAATATGGCACAAAACTACAAAATCCTTGCAAAATATCTGCACCACTGAAAATTTGACACTTCCATGTTTCCGACGATATCTTATTTCTGAAAAATGGCCTCCGTATGCAAAAGTTATGATAAAATGAAAAAAGGCCTATAAAAGGCACTAAGGGGGCAAAAAACACAGACCAGTGAAGGCTATCTAATGCAAAAATCAGGCGCCTAGGGCGAAAAACGGTCACTCATATGACCTCTCCACAATAGGGATTAATAAATTACACCACCAATAGTTTGTAGGGTTGGCAACCAATAGTAAAGATTATTACAATGAAATCCATCGGCTTAGGCAAATTGGTTGGCATATAAAACGAAGTTTATATTAAAAACTGAATGATAAATATAAATGGTGGATTAAAGCTCAGTGGAAACTTGTGATGAGAAAGGAATGTGTACCCTCCGATGGCACCAGTCAACAAAGAATACAAAGGACTGGCGAATGACATGTGCTGGTACCCGCACCGATTTGACAAGGATGTCACAATACCCGTCAATAAAGCCTTTGACAACCAATGCGTACCAGTGACAAAGAGTGGTGCCGATAGCATGAGACCTGCGGATCTGCGGATCTAAATTGTACGCTGACAAGAGGGTATGATATGACTACTTGCAGATAAGGTACCCGCGTTGGAAGCTGCAGATTATGTGCTTTGTACCGCGGGCGATGATGATGCCAACGAAGCAATAGACCAACGATCAGACCTCAAAGCACCATAAGCCGACGATGATGTGACTCAGTGTACCATACAAACCACCGATGATGGAAGGTACCTGATGCAAACAAAGG
>VDFB02096177.1:0-12763 GCA_007258455.2 Sequoia sempervirens | reverse complement strand
GAATGCTTCCTATGATTTACAATGTTTCTTTACAATAATGGCAAGAGGCTCTATGGGGTTTGAACTAAAGCCATCACATTAATGGAAGCAAAGGTTTCCTTCTTTATTTGCATTATTGGAGGTACACATAAATCTACATCCTAAATATTAAATAATTTGTTCTTGGTGGGAGAAAAAACTTTCTCAAATTTTCCACATTGGATCTAATCATTAATGGAACTTTGATATAAGTTGGGAGGTAGGTAAAATAAGTAAAAAATAGGTGTGAGAATCAGAGTTCAAGAGTTAGAGATATTACATGATTCATACCACACAATAGGAGTTGGGGAGTTATGGTTTGAGTAGAAGGAATGCTTTTAGGGAGAAGTATGATACTCCTACAAGAATAAAGGAGAAAGGAATAGTTGGGAAAAAAAGGAATGTCGGGATGGGGAAGTCTGAAAGTATAGTGCGGACAAAGGGAAAGTTAGACTTAGACAAGAAGGCATGCCTAGAGAAGGAACTATGAACCTATGATTATTGAAAAAAACTTTAGAAATTGGACATGCCTCTATACCTAGGGACTTTGGGGACCTTAAACATACATAGGGGAAAAGAAAAGGAAGAGCGCACATAAAATTAAACCAAGGGAGATGTGGGAAATGGGAAATAGGAATTTTTCTCCATAACATAAATTAATACAAAAAGGGGACATGAAAGTAATGTCAAAGTTGAAAAATAAGGCTCCTTTGGTTTTTCCATCATTCAAGGCCTCATAAAACTCATCCTTGATGGGAATGATATGTAAAAATAATAATATTATGTTAACTTTTATATTACATTATGTGAGATGGGTTATACAAATGCTAATTACTAAAATCTAATGAACCTAAATGAACTCAAGACATACCTAGCTATCAACCTAAGTACTCAACCATCCTATATGATATCATGTCACAAAAAACATCTATATGATGAATTGTTGTCCTAGTTAAGTTTTGTTTTCCCTATTACATGCTAGCATATAGAAAACCTACAAAACTCAAAATCCTATATAGATTACAGAAAATACCTTCCCACAAGGTCAAACAAAAGCAAGAGTAGCACATTAGGGTACATTTGGTCGGTTTATTAGAAATGAATAATAACTAGTGGTATAAAGAAGACTATAAATGGATGATTCTAAATAAAATAAAGGAAATGAAAAATAAGGATCAAGAGGAATAATGAACCTCTATGCATTTGGGGAGTTTCGAGCACCTACAATTTGAAGAGAGAAGAAAGAGGGCGATTACATAGGATATTTCATTTAGGTCAAGTCCTTATTATGGGTTTTCAACCTCCAAGGGAAAAAAACATAAAAAGGTGGAACTTGAGAGTGTGTACTTGCAACCTATGTGCATTTAGAAACTAAGAACAATAATTATAAATAAAACAATTGATGTAAAATTCATTGTACATGTGGGATGAACACCCTAGTGTATGTGTGAAAGCATAAAGGAAATGGAGATAGAGCTCCCAATGTGCCAATAAAGGTGTCTACAATAAAGAAAGCTTAAAACATAATAATAACAATGGAAATGAATCTAAATAAAATAGAAAATTGAAAAATATCACTTGTAAATCATATTGGTTGTCCTCAATGGTGGCAAGAGCTTATGGAGACAATGTTGGACCAACACGAGTGCTGAAAAATATTGTAGAGTACTAGACAAATCTTGAGAGAGTATGAGAATGAAAGAGATTAATGTTGCATGAGAGATGAAAAGTACAATCTTGGAAGAATGAGAAGAAATCCCAATAGAAAATGCAACATGCAAAGGTAACTAGTGGACTTTCAAAAATAGGTGTATGACAATTATAAAAGCATATTTGGAAGCTAAAGAGAATGGTAAATGAAAAATAGATGTATAGATGTATAATTGCATAGTAGGAGGATGTTAGCACATCATCAAATTTTTCATGCATCAAAGTAACATTCAAGTACAACACACTAAAAAAAATCACAAGATGGGAATAAAACATGACATAAACATAAGGAAAGACATGGCAACACATGAAATAGGGTTGGAGATACAAAACGCAACACAATGCTAACACTAGGAGTGGGTAAAAGGCCAAGATAGGCTAAAATGAACCTAAAAACATACTAGGAGTCATAGACACTAAAGTGAGCCCAAAACATAACATGATAATTGCAAGGTATGTAATCTTTACTATTACAAAATAATAACCCTATTATTGGTTGTATACCTATTGATTTTCTCAACATTTCCTACAAAATCATACCTCAAGCTATTGCTTAGTGTATCACAATATTGTTAGGCTTTAACACATGGGTTTCTTTGGTAGTAGATTTAGTATTAACAATTTGGTCTTGGCATGAAAAATAATTGAATGGGATCCAAAAATCACACAAGGCACCCTTATTTTTAAATTGGAATTTCATAAAGCTTATGAAAAGACTAGTTGGCCCTTTATTATTAAGATACTTGAATAGATTGGATTTGCTTTCAAGATGATTCAGTGAATCTAACTTCTCTTCTCAAATGTCATGGCTAGAATCTCACTTAAAATTTCTTGTGTTGCACCATTTATGCTTCCATTCAAATCATCAAGGTTGTCCTTTGGCTCCCTTTCTCTATGTCTTGGTTGTATATTCTCTCAATGACCTTCTTGAAAGGACCCATGACAAGAACCTTATCAAAGTTTTTAAAAATCCTAAATGATTCCTATGTATTGAACTCACACTTTGCAAATGATTATCTATTTCCTTGATAATATCAATGACAACATGATTAATCCCTTGGAGGTCCTAGACCTAAACTTTATTACCTCAATCTCTAATCTCTTAGTGAACAAGATCTATTGCATATGTTTTCAAAAGACCAAATCCCTCCATGGATCCCAACTAAATGACACAAAATCAAACTTGGAGAACTCATAGGATATCTTTGAACACCCTTCAATCCATGTGTTAGTCTCAATGATATATGGTCTTGGTTTGTGAAATTATTTTAAAAGAAACAAGATAATTGGGAGCTATGGTCATGACCACACATATTGACTATTCATCTATTGGTTTCCATCTAAATCTTGTCCAAGTAGGATGGTAATATAAGTATGTATGTTATCTCTTTGTCTCAATGTATCCAACTCAAAGTCAACAGTGACATTAGGACCATGGATCCTCTAACTCAAAATGTTTTGTCACCAAAAGGATAATTCATATTTTAAAGGGCGGTGAACCATGGAAAACCTTGGTTTGCTATAGAATCTCTATTGTTACTATCAATGCTATGTGGAGAAAAGTTCATTTGAATGACATACTATTATTTCTAAACACTTCTACCTCATATCTTCAAGCCCACTCAATAGCATGTGGAAGGTATAACAAAAAGGTATTGTACAATTCACAGATTTTTTTAATACCTCATAGACATCAATAAAAAATTGGGCTCAACTCAAATTGCTGCATTTTACTCTTTTATACAAAATCATTATCAATATTAACTTGCGGATATCTCTCTTGTCAATAAAATGTCATCTACAATACCCTGTACTTTGCCAAGGACTAGAGATGACCCAATGAAATAAGGCTAGACCATTTTGAAATTTGTCTATCATCTTCTCATCCATAACCTACATTTAGAACATGAACTTAACTCAAAATAAAAATGGAAACTCATTGATTATATAATAATACCTTTAACATGATTCATTAAAATTCTAAAGCCAATACCACATGTCAAGTGATAACTTAAAAATTACTCCACTACATATTACTTTGTTATGCCTTCCAAATACCTAGCATGTCATAAACATGGTACCATAGAACACAATTTATAGTATTGCAAATCTTTCATATCTATTTTTCAATAATTTAAGAATACCCTATTGAACTTTTAGTTGGTTGATAATGTCTGGTAGCTGCTGTTCTTCCAAATCCCTCCTAACATTCTTGTGCGCATACCACTTTCCAGGTATTACATGGGAATCTACAGGAGCTTGAGCAAGATGAGGTCGACATCACCAGAAAATAATTGATCAACTAAATGTCAATGCAACTCAATTATCTTCTATGAGGTGTCACTTCATGACCAAGGCAGATTGAATAAAGCCAGGCTTCTCTCAACAACTTATCACTGAACAACAATTCTTATTGTTATTTTTTTCTATTCGTTGAATAATATGAACTGTACAACTTTTCCATGAATTGAGAGGTCTCCCCACCAAAAAAAAAAGGTGTCTTTTCCATGTCAATGTGAGTTGCACATTCATCATATGAAATACACATTTTGTGAAATGCAACATGCAAAGGTGGCTTACAGTGGACTTTCAAAATGATTATTATGTGATTATAAAAAGAATATTTGGAAACTAAAAGAATGGTAAATGAAAATGGGTCTTATAGATGTATAATTGTATGAAGTAGGGAGGATATTGCTTACATTTATTAGTTTTCATATCAAAGTAACATTCAAGAACAACACACTCAAAAAAATCACAAGATGGGAATAAAACATGACATAAACATAAGGAAAGACATGGCAACACATGAAATAGGGTTGGACATACAAAACACAACACAATGCTAACACTAGGAGTGGGTAAAAGGCCAAGATAGGCTAAAATGAACCTAAAAACATACTAGGAGTCATAGACACTAAAGTGAGCCCAAAACATAACATGATAATTGCAAGGAATGTAATCTTTAATATTACAAACTAATAACCCTATTATTGGTTGTATACCTATTGATTTTCTCAACATTTCCTACAAAATCATACCTCAAGCTATTGCTTAGTGTATCACAATATTGTTAGGCTTTAACACATGGGTTTCTTTGGTAGTAGATTTAGTATTAACAATTTGGTCTTGGCATGAAAAATAATTGAATGGGATCCAAAAATCACACAAGGCACCCTTATTTTTAGTGGGAGATTTCACATAAAACATGACAAATGGTTGACCCTTTGTTATTGAGAACCTTGGATAGTTATAGTTGCTTTCAGGATGAGTTCGATGGATCAGCTTCATCTTCTCCAGATGTCATGGCTATGATCTCTTAAAGTTCTTGTGCTGCCGTTTGTATTTTAGTCAGATCATCGGTTTTCAGCTTTTGCGGATCCTTTCTCTATATGTGGTTGTATATGTTCTCTCAGTGACCTTCTTGAAGGACCATGACAAGAGATGTATCGAGTTTTTACAAGAATCTCGATGATTCTGTGTATTGGAACTCCTTTTATGATGATTATCTGTTTCCTTGATAATATCAATGACTTAGTAGTTAATCCATGGAGTTCTGGACCCTAGGCTTTGTACCCCTCAATCTCCATTGTGATCTCTTAGTGGACAAGGATCTGTGTGTTTTCAAAGACCAAATCCTCCGGATCCCAATATAATTATTTCAAAATGCATTTGGAGAACTCATAAGATATATTGGAACACCCTTCAATCCATGTGTTAGTCTCAATGATATATGGTCTTGGTTTGTGAAATTATTTCAAAAGAAACAAGATAATTGGGAGCCATGGTCATGACCACACATATTTACTATTCATCTATTGGTTTCCATCTAAATCTTGTCCAAGTGGGATGGTAATATAAGTATGCATGTTATCTCTCTATCTCAATGTATCCAACTCAAAGTCAACGATGACATTAGGACCATGGATCATCTAACTCAAAGTGTCTTGTCACCAAATGGATAATTCGTATTTTAAAGGGGGTGAACCATGGAAGACATTGGTTTTCTATAGAATCTCTAATGTTACTATCAATGGTGTGTGGAGAAAAGTTCATTTGAATGACATACTATTATTTTTAGACACTTCAACCTTATATCTTCAAGCTCACTCAATAGCATGTGGAAGGTATAACAAGAGGGTATTGTATAATTCACAGATTTTTGGAATACCTCATAGATATCAATAAAAAAATTGGGCTCAACTCAAATTGCTACATTTTGCTCCTTTATACAAAAGCATTATCAATATTAACTCGTGAATGTCTCGCTTGTCGGTAAAATGTCATCCACAATGCCCTGTACATTGCCAAGGACTAGAGATGACCCCATGAAATAAGACTAGACCATTTTAAAATGTGTCTATCATCTTCTCATCCATAACCTACCTTTAGAACATGAACTTAACTCAAAACAGAAATGCAAACTCATTGATTATAAATAATAATACCTTAACATGATTCATTAAAATTCTAAAGACAATACCACATGTCAAGTGATAACTTAAAAATTACTCCCCTACATATTGCTTTGTTATACCTTCCAAATACCTAGCATGTCATAAACATGGGACCATAGAACACAATTTATAGTATTGCAAATCTTTCATATCTATTTGTCAATAATTTAAGAACACCCTATTGAACGTTTAGTTGGTTGATAATGTCTTGTAGCTGCTGTTCTTCCAAATCCGTCCTAACATTCCTGTGCACATACTACTTTCCAGGTATTACATGGGAATCTACAGGAGCTTGAGCAAGATGAGGTCAACATCACCAGAAAATAATTGATCAACTAAATGTCAATGCAACTCAATTATCTTCTATGAGGTGTCACTTCATGACCAAGGCAGATTGAATAAAGCCAGGCTTCTCTCAACAACTTATCACTGAACAACAATTCTTATTGTTATTTTTTTCCATTCGTTGAATAATGTGAACTGTACAACTTTTGCCATGAATTGAGAGGTCTCCCCACCAAAAAAAAAAAAGGTGTCTTTTCCATGTCAATGTGAGTTGCACATTCATCATATAAGCCGCGTTTTGAAAAGCATGTATAACTTCATTGCATGGAATAAGAGTGATCTGTGTTTGTGGGTCCTCAGTCGTCACTGCTCACCACCCACTCCCAACAGCGCGTGGGAAACAAATAGTTTCCTGGACAAGATGGAGTCGCGTACGTGGGCACTGCCTGTTTTTAATGTACCAAGTCAAGCATTGCAAGTTGGATAGCACGTTTGATCAATCAAAGGAAAATTGTATAATACCCCATATAATGCGTCCCACAATGGTCTCCAATGTGCTCAGTATACCTGACACAAAACAGATTACTCAAATGGGGTTTTTTTAACAAACAGGACGGTTCGTTTATATGGTTCTGTGTTGTCTTGCATTATTTTTTTCTTAGTAGAATCTTAAAAAAAATTATATATATATATATTTTTGTTTGGTGGATTAGCAGTTTGATTGTTTTTGATTTGGTGTTTTCAGTTGGAAATTTGGGTATGATTCCATCCACTAGTGTATTATATTTTTATTTTTAATATAAAATTATATAGTATTGTTCATAACAAAAATAATTTATATATATGAGTATGAAGGAGAAAAGTATATATGTTAGTTTTTTGTTTTAAATTTATGTCTTGTTAATAGATGTGTTATCTTGATATTTAATTTGAGGGATTGTAGTGTATAAGTTAATTGAATGCATCCTTATCACAGTCCTTAACCAATTCAACTTCTGTGATCTAGAACTAATTTCAACCCTCCCCTTTTTCGTCAACTTTAATAGAATCATTACTTGATTATGTCCATTGGATAGAGTTACTAACGCAATCCCATTCACCTTCATCAAAGCTTAATTTAACATTTTCTCTAATCAAAGCCATTTGAAATTTAAGACGTAGGATCTAACACAATCCAAGCCGGCTTACACACAAAACTTAAGACATCTCATAGCATCTCATCCTATGTCTTAATTTGAAATTTTTGTGTGTAACCTTTTTAGAATTCTAAAAGGAATCTCATAACAATCATTTGAGCATTATCATAAGAGAGGTGCAAGATCATTTGAATTTTAAATATCCCTACATTCTAGTGAGCATCTAACATTTCTATTTCAACATCCAAATTATTTAATTACATATTTTGAACAATGATGGCATTGGAATTGATTTAGACACAAGTGACAAACACCAAACCTAGCATAGCAAGCCCCAAAAGGTGTTCATTAACATTGACTTCACTTATTGCAGCAAAGGCACACAAGATTTGGATCATGTGATAGTCAAGGACACTATATGGAATTTACACAGAATCATAGATCAAGAGGCCATGATCACAACAACAATTCCATCTAGCTACTGTGCATGAACTAACACACATTTGTTCTAAAGTAGGCATCTCAAATTTGAAGTTGAAAATTAAAAAATAGTTCAAAAGCATGGCATTGGCTAAATTGCATCACATCAAAATTTCACCCTCATTGAAGAGGGTAAGCTTTCTATAACCTCTTCATTTCAATCTATTGTGTACTTGTCTTATTTGCAACTATTTTTTATGTTAGTCTAAGGTTTTCTTTGTTTGGTAGACTTTGATCAGTTTAGTGTATAATAAAAAGAGGGTAGTCATTTATCCCCTCTTCATTTGGTGAACCCAATGCATTTAACCACTTTGTTTCCCCATAGTATTTTGTTTTATTTTCTAAATTTTATATAAGATATAATTTTTTCTCTTGTTTTCATTGCTTCATGTATTTGTTTGATCTTTTGATTGTAGGCAATTCCTCAACCTATCACACTTTCCACTAAAAAGCCTTAGGCTCAACCCTAACATGGCTATGAATCAAGTTGAGGTTCACCTATTGTTGAGAATCTAAATAATTTGTGTTTCCCTTAATGATGAGGACTTTTTTGACCATTATGTTCATGTTACTTACATGAATATGCAAGATATTAGTCTTACCACCAAAATTTTTAGAGCATATTTTACTAATTCGGATAATCATGATAATCCTTTTGAATTATTAGATTCTCTTCCTATTATGTCCATTCCCAAGCCTCCTAATGATGCATCTCTTCCCTTAAATTCCCAAGCTTCCTCTTCCATTATTCATCCTCATGTATCTATCCTACATTGGTTAAATGTCACGTGTTAGTCCTCCTTTCCCTTCTTCTTGTTCATCCTCCATACCCACACTATATTAATTCCCTTATCATTCCCACCTTTTACATCCAAATTGATCCCTTTATTTCCTCCCACACCTCCCATTACATTATCCCACCTTTGTACAACATTCTCCAACCTATTTACACCTAACCTATAATTTTGTTTCCATTCATTCTCACCCTTATCCCCATTTTCCACCCTTCTACTATTGACACAATCATTAAAAGGCCATGTGTGACACAAATAAAAGTTAATACCTTATCTCCAAGTACCAATAATGATATTAAAAGTAAAATCAAATACCATCCACTCTCTAATAAGATTATTTCCTATCCTTTTCCAATGGGTTTTATGGCCCATAGGTTTAATATGTATAATGGCAAATGGGACCCGATGAACCACTTTATATCCTTATTAATGTTACTTTTTAGATTGTGTATGACTATAATCTCCTTTATATTATTTTCCCAATAATTCAAAAAAATTACATGCTTGATTGCCTATATTATTTGCCTCGTGATTCTATATGCTCATAAATAGAATTGGCTAATACATTTGTATACCATCTTAATATTAACATGGGTCTTAAAGTCATTGTTTTTTATTTGGTAGAATGTAAACAAGGTTCTAATGAAAGAGTTCATGAGTTTATTTTTCTATTTTAATACATTTAAAAAAAATACATTATCAATTTTAGATGATGAGTTCCAATGATTTTTTATTAAGAGTTTATTGCCTACAATCCAAAGGAAAGTGGATTTTAATAGTTACACCTAATTCATGGACTTATAAATGAAAATGTGGGAATTATTGGGTTAAAAATATTAGAGGTAAAGAACTTAATCATGACCCTTTTCATCCTCCATCATAATCATCCCACCCTTCTAGATCTTGATTAAGTTTTTTTAAGAGGGGTGGTGATATTTCACACAAGATTAATATGAGGCCCTTTACTAATAATTTTTCTACATCTTCAATGGCCTCCAATGTCATTTAAATTAAGCCAAAAATTCCTAGAAAGTTTACAAAACTTCATGATCCCCTTCATGTTGTATTGAAAAATTTATTAGGAGATGATATGATAACATTGTCATATATTAGACAAATTGATACATCTCTTTGTATTAGGTTTATGATGATAAGGGATTTTTTTACTTATCATATAGTCAATGAATATATCAGGGAAAAAGTGTGTAGGTTTGAGACATAAACTCAAGATATAGATAATAATACATTTATTTCAAAGGTGACAATGATGGGGGCAATCATTCTATTGCCCCCTAATAATTTTTTTTGTAAATTTACACAAATGTTTTTCCACACCATACTCAAGCCAATAACTCAAATGTGATTGAGGAAGACATACATATTGAGGAAAAAAAATTGATGACTTCTCTTGATTTGGATCCCTTTGTGGACAATATTGAAGAATAATCTAAATTGAGCTCTTCTCTTGTGTCACTCATTTACATTTTCTAATAAAATTCCTAATAATCAATATCATTGGTCAGTCTATCTTCAAAGACAAGTGACAAGAAAAATGGTAAGTGGCTTTCTAGTTGATCAAATTTGTCAATTTTAACAATCGTATATAGAGGATTTTCTTTTCAAGCATTACTTCCAACAAGATCAATATGCAATTTTAGGAAAATGTGCACTATTTTTTTGATGGTACTATATAATACACCTTTGGGTGTGTTATGATACCAATAAAAGTGTGTCCAAATAATTTACTTAGCTTATGTCATATCATACCTACATAATAATGTCTTATCATTATATTAGATGCCCTTAGGTTGATCAAGCCCAAGTGATATATTGTTTGTTCTACACCAATATATAAAGTTCATAATTATTGTGAGGTTGTAACTATATCATGCCATGCATATAAACCTCTTTTCAAATTTGGGTAACTTTACAATAACTATAGTTATTCCAAATCCCAAGGGACCTCCTTATGAAAGATACAATACATTCTTTTATTTGTACAAATAATTTAAAGAGAGAAAATATAGAATCCATAAGTTTATTGTTCACTTAGAAAGTGTCTATCTAAGCCAACTACTATAAAAACTCACATGGTTTATGTTAAATCATATGATGCTTGTTCACCTCCTCCATTTCCTAAATCAAATAAATTTCATACGAGGATTCAAAACAAAATAATAGCTACAAAATCCCCAAGATAAGTACATAAACATAAAGAAAATAAAGTGCAAAATTTTTTTACTAAGAAAGTGGAAAATAAACAAGAACAATGATAAGAAGGTTGAAACACAAAGGGTAAGTGATGAAATATGGGGGACCAAAAAGTTCCCATGTTATGGCTTGGTAGTAATTGAGCCTGGGTTAGGTCACTACCAAGTCATAACATGGGTGCACTATAACACGAGTGCATTATAACACAATCACATTTCCAACAAGAAAAATACTTATCTCTCTTTATCTTCTCGTCTATCTCTAACTCCTTATATATCCCACACTCTCCCTCTTCCTCAAATTATATACATGAAATAAACATTTACTTCCTTACACTTTAAGTTATATTTCATGCATATAGTCTAAGGATATTTGAGAATGGTTTTAGATCTCTAGGAGTTATAATGTAGACTCTAGGTTTTGGGGGATCTTATAATTTCTCAAACTTAGTCAAATTTTGGTAATCAACAGGTTCCTATCACCTTGCAATTCTCTAAGGGTAGTAATAACTATTGAAAAGCATCATCAAGATTATCCTTAGTTATCTCTTTATATCTCTCCCTCTCTACCTCACCATCCCTCCATCCCTCCATCTCTATTTCTCTCTATATCTCATATATTTCTCTCCCTATCCCTATATATATAGGAATAGGGAGAGGGAGATATGTGAGATAGACAGAAGTAGAGAGGGAAGGAGTGAGGGAGGCAGACGTGGTAGAGAGAGATAGAGACAGAGGTAGGTGGAAAGAGTGAGAGGTATAGGTAGAGATAGAGAGATATGGAGGGAGGGAGGTAGAGAGAGGGAGAGGGGAGAGGGATAGATATAAAGAGATATATAGAGGGATAGGGGAGAGAGAGAGAGGTGAGATGGAGAAAATTAGAGAGAGAAGGATGGATGGATGGAGATATATAGAGATATATATAGAGGGATATGGAGAGGAATGGAGAAAAGACAGAGGGGAAATGGAGATATAGATGGAATGGAATGAGAGGGAGACAGGGAGGGAAAGATAGAGGGAGAGGAGATATATATAGAGATATCTAAGGATAGACTTGATGATGATATTGAATAGTTACAAATCACCCTAGGACAATTGCAAGATGATAAGAGCTTGTTGATTATTGAAATTTGATTAAGTTTAAGAAATTATAGGATCCCCAACTCCTAGAGATTCAAAGCCATTCTCAAAAATCCTAAAACTATATACATGAAATATAACTTACAATATAAGAAATTAAATGTCCACATATAAATGTCACTTATACTTTAATGTTTATTTCATGTATATAATTTGAGGAAGAGGGAGAGTGTGAGCTATATATGAGGTAGAGAGACGAGAAGATAAAGAGAGAGAGGTATTTTTGCTTCTTGAAAATTGAGCATGTTATAGTGCACTCGTGTTATTATCTACTTTAGATATTTCCAACCCCAAGGTTTGGACTTACATGTGAATGCCCATAGGCGTGTTTTTCAAAAATTCTAAAAAAATGACACAATCTTGAGTGTGCTCTCCATCAAGTTTGCATGTCTTTCAATGTCAAGTTAAAAAAATAACATAGTAACATTGATCTCTCTCTTGGATTTCTAACTATGTAATTTTTTCTACATTTCAATTATGCTAATGTTTTGATATCTAATTTCATTTGCTAGTGTCTCCATTTTTTGTCAAAA
>VDFB02096176.1:0-129440 GCA_007258455.2 Sequoia sempervirens | reverse complement strand
AATTAAATAAATTTTATTTATTTAATTACGCCACTAATTAAGTCCTCTTCTTTCTAAAATTAAATAAGTTCTTATTTATTTAATTTTTGTCCACTTTTCACTATAATTAAATAAATCATCCTAATTATTAATTATTCATTAGCTTTTTCTTCTTTAAAATTAAATAAATTTTGATTTATTTAATTAGCCACTCCTCCCTAATTTTGAATTAAATCATTATTTAAATTCAAAATAATTCTTTTGTCACATTCTTCCATAATTAAATAATATCTTTATTATTTAATTATTTACTAGTCACCTGGAGTAAATAAATTTTATTATTTAATTTCTCCAGCAACCTCTTTGTCCGTGCCAGCCTTATCTTCCAAATTAATTCTTGACTTTTGACATCTCATTTAATTTCGACCATTGATTGAATTATTTTATAATTCAATCTTGACCCTTCATTCTTATCCTGTTGCCCTAATTTTGACCTAACCCTAATGCACAGCAGCATTCAATCTTAAACATTGATCTTAGGGTTTTTGTCATCTTTTCATCCTGGCCACACGTTCAAAATTGCAGTTTTCATAAAAGGGCAATTCTGATCTCATTTGCTCCCACTGGCTCTCTTGACCTCTTGCACTCTTAGTCTCTCTCATGTTTAGATTTCAATTTATGCTACTATTAGTTTTACAGTCATAGTCATTTACAGCCATAGTCATTTTAGTCCATTGTAGGGTCATTTTATTTTCTGCAAATCCTTCAACACTTGCATAGGGCTTAGTCTTTAGGCATAGTTGCTCACATAAATCTGAGGGCATTTTTATTTATCTGCAAGCTAGGAGGTGTAACAAAGGTTAATCATGGAAGGTGGAGACTTAGGGTAACCTTGTCCCTTTTGTCTTCACATCACTTCCTTTGTGCTTTGTTATTTCATAGGAATTTTGATGTTATTGTGCTAACCCCTCTAACACTATTTTAGAATTTTCCTTGATCACACCTCCTTTCTTGTGGTCACTTTTTTGTGTCATCTTTGTGTTACTCTTGTGTTTTCTAGTCTCTAGTTATTTTTTAGCATCAATTGTTTGGATACTAGTTCCTCATGTATACATCTACTTGTTGCACTTGTGTTCCACAATAGTTGTTTTTTGGTAGTTATTTCTAAACATTTTTTCACAAGTTGTCACCTTCCAAGCTTAGTGGAAATGGCCCAAGATAAATTTAAATGACTCAAACTAGCCTCTTCCTCTTCCTTTCTCTCTTTTCGAATCTCTCCCTCTCTCTCTCTTAATATTCCACTCTTAAGCTTTTCTGCAACATTCTCTTTTAGCTCTATTTTTCTCTTGGCTTCCTCAAGCCTCTCAAGTAATATTGTTCTTTTATTTATTATTATTCTAAGCATTTCTTGTGCCCCAAGCATCTTGGGATTATCACATCCATTCTCTTTCATTTTAGTCACTATTCTTAATTCTAAATACACTTACATTAAGAACACAATTTTTCTATCTATTTCTCTATCTTGGTTATTGTGGAGATAGAAACACCAAAGCAAGGATTTGACTAAAGAAAATCCCCAAACAACTCAAAACATTTTCTCCTCTTTTTATTATCTGTACTTTGAGAGAACTCAATTACATAGAGGTTTGTAAATATTTTCTTATTTGTATATTTATTTCTATTGTTCATTTAAATCTTGTTGTTCAATTTATTTCGAGCTACATTTCCATTGTATAGCATTTGCTGGTGTATTTTCATTTCTAGTTGTTGCAGACTAGTTGAATAAGTGAGGGCAAGTTTTCATGATTTATGTGCTTTTTTATACACTCTGCTCGTACAAATCACAACACAATGCAGCATCCAAGCGACACAGTAGTATCCTTGGAAATAACTTTCAAATTTCAATCCTAGGTTCTTCATCATCTATATTTTCTATTTTTATTATTAGAAAGTCATTTTTATTTATCTATTTTTAGATATTTTCACCAATTTACTTTCATTAAGTGTTTTTCATAGTTTTATTTGAGTGTAAAAAATGAAATTTACTCTCAAAGGAAGTTATTTTCCTTTTGTTAGAGTCCAATTTTCTATATTACACTATTCATCATAAACATATGGAGAAATACTTACATAACAATAGACAATATTATTTTATAATTCTCAATTAATCTTTAACAAAATTTTGAAATTAAACTTAAATAAATATTTCAAATACATGATATAAAAACATTGAATAAAAAATAAATAACAATAAAAATAAAAATAATATTTAATACCTTATGGTAAAACATAATTTATATAATAAATTCTCACACAAATAAATATATAGATAATAAGCATTATATAACACTGTTTGATTTTTTTTTAAATTATATTACATGGAAAAGTTTTAACAAAACACTAGAAAATAACATAATTTACATAAACAAACAACAATAACAACTAATTTCCAAGAATATCATGGTACTTGTTATGTTAGTCGATTCATTGTTGTTGTACATTGTCCTAGGCCCTTTCAAACTCGCTTTTACCATTATCAAAAATAATATCAAAATAAAAGATGTAAAGGAAAATCAACATTAACAAATACCTAGCATCACAAATTTTAATTGTTTTAGAAAAATATAACACTAAACCAAGAAAAATCATTGTACAATGGGCAACAAGGCTTATTATAATGAGATCCATTACTCTTGTCCTCTATATTGGATTCCAAAACCCAAGTATTATTATTATTTTTTATTAAGAAAATATATTTGACCAGAGCTATGAATCAAAAGAGAATTTTAAAAGGACACCAAACCTTATACAATAAGCAAAAGGTCACAATTACATGAAACAAGGACCAACTAAGAAATATGCCTTAAAAAAAGAAAAGTCCCTGGAAACAAGCATCAAAAATACAACAAAGGGAAAACCAAACTAATAGCCAATTCAATTTGAATCCAAACCTCTATAAATAGCTCTAAAGTGTATTTAAAATTGACCTTATTAGGTCATCCTAAAGAACAATCTCAACCAAAGGACACTTAATCACATATATTAATTTTATTTTCTTTCCTTACATGGGAATCTCCTAACCTCTCTAATAGGGCTCACAATTGTAGTTTCCAACACCTTCTAATTATTTAGAACCTAAGGATACACAACAAGTAGTATCTTGTCCTTTAAGGAAGACCCTAGGTTTTCCATAAAAGACTTATAACCATTGAGCCCAAATCCTTCATTCATTCCTCATCATGAAGCACACTTTCTCATGATAAGGATCGTGGCATGAATGGGAGAAGTGCCTAAATTTGTGGCAATGAAAACAAGCCAGTGAAGAAGACTCTTAATGGTTTTTATATTGTTAGACACCCAACTTGGAGTATAATTTAATATTGTTTGGTAACACCTTATCAATATCAACACAAACACAAAATTTGGCAAAAAAATAAAAATAAAAATTCACAGATCCTGTTACATTGCCAATGGCTAAAAACAAACCAAGAGCATTAGCAATCCTCATATGATTTATTTATCCCAATATTCCAAAGGAAGACTTGGAAGCCTAACCTAGATAGAGGCCTTGTTAAATTTTTACTTGACCATCTTTTTAAAGAAAGATAAGCTTTGGCAAGGAACCAAGGACCTCCTTGCAATATTTTTGTACAATCCTCTAGGGTTTGGAAGGAGAAGAAGAATCTATTTAACATGGTCACCACTCAAAACTAACTAGAAACATGACATCTTTAAATAGCCTAGCTACATGGACAACATCAATGTTCAAATAAGAACTTGAGAACCTCCCAATTAGGGTGTTCCTCATACAAGAAAAAGCTTTGTCTGCCATAGAATTAGGAATCCTTAGTGAAGCACAAGTAACATCCAAGGATCAAGCACAAGAGTGGTAGCACCACCACACACCTCCTCAACTAAAGGAATCACTACCTACACATCAATCTCAAAACAAGCATCACACTCCGCCCAATAAAAGAACGCATGTTCAAATTTGAATGCTACAAGGAAAGGGTAGGATGGGGGCTTAAAATCCCTTTAGAGCCATGAGCTTGAGGTACCTCAGTAAAGGTGACATACACACAAAAACCTTTTTCTTGGATATCTACATCAAGCAGAGGAAGAAACACCTCTAACATAGGCCTATCGAGGCTCCCACCCATAAACACATTTTCAACATTTTCCCATGCAATAAACTCATCCCAATTGAAACCTTTACCTACAGGGTTGCAAGGGCAATTGCCTAGTAAAGGAAACCCTTACACAAGCCAAATTTGCGACAACCATTTGAAGCCATAAGATTCCACCTTAAAGTCTAGCCTCGTAGCCACAGAGGAGGCAAGTCGTTCACCCAACAATCGAGGCTTGAGCAATAAGTCTAGTAAAAGCTCATCCTCCTTGACTTCCCAAATTTCATCCTTGTCCTCAACATTTGAATCCTCCTCGTCATCTCCACCTTTAGAGGTTTTCCCATTTGCACCCCACTCCAATTCTCATTCCTTCTCTCCATTGGTTAAAAAAATAATTACTAAGAAGTCTATTTTTGTCATTGAAAAAATGTATTCCCATACATCCTGACAATAATAGTAAGAGCTTTTGAATGTAAAAGGCGTACACAGATGACAACAGTAGTAAGAATTTTTAGATATAAAAAATGTACACATATAACTATAATAGAAAGAACTTTTAAATATCAAAACATACACAATTGAATTTAGAAACTCCTATTAAATTTTTATACCATGTAAAACACATGAAGGTCTTTGAAATCCAATCCGCTAGAGAGCTGCTGTACTATTGAAATTGAGATTTTTCTTCTTGCATAAGTTCAAATGTAGTTGATTCTTGTCCCAGTCTCAAAAAGCAAACGGATATACTGAAAATAGATTAACTAAACATATCTCAAATCCCAATCAACCACACATTAAGCTGTAAACCAAACCACAGTTAAAAGTGTATCATTGGCACTCAAACTAATCTAAAACTGATGACAAAAACCACAAATAAATAAAAACCAATGATAATAACAAATAATATTATTTAAGTATTTCAATCAAGTTGACCTTCATCCCAATTACAGGCATTCCACAGGGCTTCAGGCTCAAAAAATAATGACTCCTCATCTACAACAACTGCACCTTCACAAGACTCACTATATCCATCTGAATTAGGATAACCATGATAACTACCAGAGCCCCCTGAAGATCCCTCCAAGCCCACCTGGCCATTGATCTGATCAAAAGCAGCAGGCACAATAACAGAAGAAGCCACTCTAGACCTTTTATTAGAAGCACAAGGTTCCTCCTGGCTAATTCTATTCTCATTGTCTGCATTAACAAATTGGAAACTAAAAGAGGCAGAACCATAGTCAGGGCCCAACAGTCTCCATGCTGGGAAATCCTCTATAGTCCTTGCAGCATAATTCTTATTGGGTACTGCTATTGGACCACCAAAATTTGTTCCTGAATTAATCCTGTTTGTTTTCTCCAGCTTGGCCTTGAGAGCCCCATAAATGCCCCCTGCACCACCACCACCTGTGTTATCCTCAGTGGTCTCAAAAGAAAAGGGTGTGTTATTCTTGTTGACATCTAACTCTAGGGGGCCTCTAACTTTGGCAGAGAGAGAGGCCAGCCTCTTGTTTGCATAATCATTTTCATTGAAATCTTTGGGAATTGGAAAATTAGTTCTGGCACTGGGTCCTCTGAGGGCTAAAGAGGCTTCATCATATGCTTTTGCAGCTTCTTCTTCTGTGTCATATGTGCCCAACCAGAGGCGAACTTTCTGCAAGGAGTCCTTTATCTCTGCAACCCATCTTCCAGAGGGTCTCTGTCTCACACCCACAAATCTTCGCTGATGCCCTCGCTTTGATTTCTTGCTGAAATCTGTGTTAGCACTGGTCTGATCCATTTTTGGGGTTTCCAGAGCAGAAGAATAATTGAATATATAAAGATCACCAAATTCCAGCAGAATAAGAATAAGAATAATTGAACTGAGATGGGTTGTTACAAGATCACCAAGAGACATAAATTCAGACGAGGAATCCAAAGTGATATATACTGTAAGGGGGGCTTTGTTCGAGGGAAGTTGTTGGTAACAAAGGGGAAATGATGCCGGCCAAGAGAGAGAATTGAAAATATTTGTTGATTGTCAAGGAGGAGGAATATACTATGTTAAAAAAGTGACAGTTTATTGGGATCTGTTTGGACTGAGCAAATGATTTTTTTATAAGTTTTGTAAGGAGCGCTTGATCCTGTGCAAATGGCTAGCTGGTTATCAGTCCCATCTATAGGGCTACTGGATTGCCATGAATATTCCTTGTAGCGTTAGGTCAATAAATTGACATATTCTAATTGAATTTTTGGGTATTGTATTTTTTTCTTTAAATTGATATTTGATAGGTATTGATTTGAGAAGTAGGAGGTATTTTTCACAGCGTGTCAAATTGTGATATTGTTATCAGGATTCAACCTCAATGCGCTAGAGGGACTGTATAATGAATGGTTAATAAGGCACATAACTTGTTGAAGGTTTTGCAAATGGGGTTGCAAGTTAAGTGGGCTTAACCTTGGGGAAAACTCTATGGTTAAGCACGCTATGGTTAAGTGTGCTTGAATTGGAGTAGTACTGGGATGGGTGACCTCCCGGGAAGGCCCAATGCTTCACCTCTGTGAGCATCACCTAGATGCAATGAGTGCTAAGTGGAGCATTCATTATTATGAGAGATGGGTTATTGTGAACCACTACTCGTGAAACATGGGCACCTCTATGAGCATCACCTAGATGCAATGAGTGATAAGTGGACCATTCATTATCATGAGAGATGTGTTCTTGTGAACCACTACTCATGAAACATGGGTCAATGACTTTGACTCGTAACACTAAACAATTGAATCCTATAGCAATATCATATGTATTATTTTTTTATGTAATTGAATTTGATAAAATATCATATAGTAAAAAAGAATATATCACGATGGGTTCTTGTGAACCACTACTTATGAAACATGGGTTAATGAGTTTGACTCGTAACACTACACGGTTGAATCCTCATAGCAATATCACATGTATTGTTTTTTAGAATAAATCATGATGGGTTCTTGTGAACCACTACTCATGAAACATGGGTCAATGAGTTTGACTTATAACACTACACAGTTGAATCCTCATAGCAATATCATCACTAAGTATTTTTCCATTAACAATTCAAATTATTTATCTCTTTTTTGGTTATCTTTGTTCTATGATAGATAATGGAATATGATCCCAAATGTTGATGGAAAATACTTAATCTAGAAACTTCAAATTAATATTACAAATTGTGGAAATTTTACAGCTTTAATATTTTATTTGTATTTATGAATTTTACTTTTAGATATTATTGTATTTATCAACATTGCTCTTTGGACATTCCATTTGTATTTGTAAGTGTTGTCTTTAGTAATTGTGTGGATTGAAATATGTAGAATTTTTAATATTAATATCTTTAAATAATGTATTATTCATATAATTATGTCTTGTTTGTTATGTAATATCTGTATGATTAATGAATTTATACATGTTTATGATTGGTTCTTTGTGAATAATTCAACTTCTTAAGTTATTTAGTGAGTCAAATATAGTTATTTAATGATAATAAATTACTTCTACACTCGTATTTTTATATTTACAATGCAACACTCATTGTGATTAGTCATATACAATTATTTGGAGAAAGTTCATTTTAAATCATTAAGTGCATAGAAATAAATGTAGGGTAAAATCTAATAATTTGATTTGGTAATAATAAATAATTTTACACTCACATTTTTATGTGTCATGTTATTATTAACAAACATGAATTCATGTGTAAAAGACACATTTTATATTATGTTTGTATATTTATAAATTAATCTAAAATATGAATTATTTGTTGTATACAAGTGCTAGATATATTATTTAATTTTCCATTCACTTAAATTCTTAATAATATACAATTAATTATTAAAGATATGATATTTCCATAATCTATGAGTATGAGTTGTAATGTTTTTGTTTAGTGTTAATATATAGTTTTCTTCTAGAAATATTACAACTCATATAATTAACTATAGTCGTTATAATTGAGTGCAAATGTGTGTATTCCATCCTATCATATTTGTTTCTAAATGTGCAAGTACTCTATTATACTTTAAAATATTGTATTAAATAATATTTTTTTCTTTTCCACTAATTCAATGTGAATAACCAAGAATAAACTAACTTAGATTAATTAATTTTACAATTGAAAATGATAAGATAGTGTTTAATAAATGTTTGGAAATTAATCTAGGAGGATTAGGCACTTAATTATATCGGAACAATGATGAAGAATAATATATGGTGTTATGTAGAATCTTGTTGCCTCAAAACAAAAAATGAATACCCTCTAATAGCCATGAAATTCTATACAAATCAGATCCACATTTTGTGTGATCAGCCCAGCCCACACATCAAAAATTTGTTTTGATGTACAAACCTATCATGTCACTCACGAGATTGATCTAGCAAACTATATACTTTTACAACCTAGTTTACGTTTGTCTTTGAAATATGCTAATGTATAGTAATTAGCGATATTGAAATATACGAGAGGGAGATAACAAGGATTGTGTACTCCTAGGTCAACCCCCTTGATTAGACTAAATATATAATTGTGGGTGAAGATCAAATACAACTTACTCCCATACATGCACATCCAAGATTACTTAATGGATTTTGGCTCCTTTTAATATTCTTTGAATTATTTCTCCATGTAATAATTAGGATGCTAATTGATTGAATGTGAATTAATGTACATTGAATGCCTTTAGCTATCAAATTAGAAAAATAAATTATACAAATGTGTACCAACAAGGTAAACCCACACACTGCAAGATTGACCTAGGATGTCATGGAGGTGTATATTTCGAGCTTGAGAGTGAGTCTAAATATAAGTACGAATCTACGTGTTAGTAAATGACAAATGTATAACATTATATAGAAACATGGATAGGAAAAAGTTAAATGTATGAGGAATATGTGTAAATAGAGATAAATAAGAAAACCAAGAAATAAACCTTGAAACATTGTACAAAAGTGCCATTTGTCAATATGTACACTTATCAATATATATATTATGTGCCAATATAATTGTATCAAAATATTCCTTACAAAAATCCAAAACCAAATAAAAATTGATATAAATATATAAATTTCTTCATTACAGTTATACATAATACAGATTATTTTGTATATAATAATTGTTAATTCTATTATTTTATATACAACTAAAGATAATGATTATGACTCCATTTTATTATTATAAGAATGTCGAAATATTTGCTGATTGTATGGGAAGGGTAATATACTATGTATAGTTTATATGGACGTGTTTGGACTGAGCATATGATGCTTTCCATGATTGAATATATAAAAGTTAAAAAAATGTTTAATAATAAGCATGTACCCTTGAATTTTTCAAATTGAGATTTAATATTCTCATCATATTTCATAGATATCACCACTCTAATCATATATAGTTGGCAGGTTCTTAAAATATATCTTTGTTTAGTTCATGGGGTGCAAGATTTGGAATTCCAAAGAAAAAGGGGCTAAGCACAAATTATATCCTCGAATAAAGTAGTTTAAACAAACATGACTAAAGGCATCCCTAGAGAATCAATATTCACATAATAATTTTAGAAATGGTTTAGATTTTATTGTGATTTTTTATTTTGAAATTTGAAGGATTCAATTTTTATATATTAAAGGGTTATATTTTAATTAATAAGAATGATGATATGTGTATTTAAGGTTTTATATTAAATGCACAAAGTTATTTAGTTATTTAATAAAAACATAAGTCTTAGGTTAACATTTCTTTGGCTAAGAATTAAGGATTGAGGGGTATCTATTTCGTCAAAGCCATTTCACACATGATCCCATCTTCATATTTTATGGTGTCAAGACATTGTACTCGACTAGACTTGATCTCTGATGACCCCATTCATAACCATTCAATTCCAAAAATAGACCAAAACTAATTGATAATAATATGTTTTTTCTTACACTATTCGTCCAAATTCAAATATTGAGGAGGTATATTTAGATCAAACGACAATTTCTAATTTAGATATAATCTTCCATATAATATTATAATCCATTGTATAAAAGCAATGATGATAATAACTATTTATTTTTTAAAATTCTATTAAATTGTATATAATTAGACTAAATTAATTAAGAGCTTTTTTTTTTGGAAATATTATTTAATATTATATTATTTTTCTTAATGAATAATCTTTATTTATTTTTATAAACTAAAAAGACAATAATACATTATTCGCAAAAAAGGACAGATGGTACAAGATATATCTTCAAAGTCTATATAGAATGAAGAGGTTTCAACCTAAGGCTTGTGTTCTAGAGATTGTTGAGGTATTTTGCAAGATTTTCATCCAATCTAATTAGCCTCTTATCTCTGATATTTACTTGTGTGTAAGGATTGACAATATTGAAAAATATCTTGAAGAGATTGTTGGATTACAAAAGTTGTGCTATCCTAGATCAACTCCCTTTATTAAACTAACTTTATAATCATGAATAAAGATCCAAAACAATAAATATTAGACATGAAGGTATACTAGATAAATATAATATAGATTCAAACTCCTTTTAATACTCCAAAAAAAAAAAAATTGGTATAATAATTCTCTTTGCAATATCTAAAAGGGCTTTAGGAAAATTGGCCAACAACAATTCATTGTGGGAAAATTCACCGCCAACAATTCACTACCAAAAAATTCATCGCTATGACAAATTCATCTCCTCGAAAATTCACCACCACATATACAATTAGAAATTTTGATTTATGATCATAAAAATGAAAACATTTTTCAATAAATTTTATTTTATTTTAGTAAACCAATTATCCACGGATGAATTGCTGGTGGTGAATTTGCCTCAAACCATCTAAACGATTCCTTGATACTTATGAATTAATGAACATTAAATAATTTTAAAATCAAGATGTAACACTAAATCTTGCAATTTAAATTGTACAGAACAAATATATATACCATAGACTTAATCTGAAAGGAGATGAAAATATCAAATTAATAAAAAAACTGTTCACATAATTTAATCCAAAAATCTTTAAAAAATATATAAACAAAGCAACTTACAAATAATTGAATTGGGATGCTGTTAAAAGATCAACAAATGCAAGCAGCTTATTGAACTGAGATGGGTTGTTAAAAGATCAGCAAATGTACGTAGCTTAAGAATTATTGAACTGAGATGGGCTGTTAAAAGAACAGTAAATGTAAGCAGCCTAAGAATAATCTGATATGAGTTGTTATATACTGTGATGGTGTTTTGTTCGAGGAAATTTTTGGCAACTAAAGAAAAGAGATGCCTCCCTAGGAGAGAAAGTTGAAAATATTTGTTCATCGCCGAGGAGGAGGAATATGCTATGCAAAAAAAGTGACAGTTTTTTGGACAAAGAACTTAAAGAAAAGTTTTATTAATTAAAATGATGACAAGTTAACAGAAGGCTGCATATAAACTCAGATGAGAAGGGTTAAAAACCCAGCAAAAAGAGCAGCTTCACTCAAAGAAGTTTCTGAGGAGATAAACAACCAGCAAAGAGGAATTACTGTGCAGGTGGATGGCTGATAATCATTAATGTATAGGTATTCCAAAAGTTAAATATTTTTATTTGGTAGAAATAAATAATTTTTATATTTATCACTTAATAATTATTGTGATTGTTCATAATGGTGTGGTTTGGTGGTCAAGTCGCTTGGTTGTAGTGACGGTCACTAGGGTTCAAACCCTCGCTGAGCCAAAGTGCTCATAGGCCTTGAGCCTTCGCGATAAAGTAAATATAAGGTATAGTTTAATATTTAAATCGCCAAGGAATTTATTTTATTAAATTTTTAACTCAAAAATTTCACAATATTCAATACATGATTAGATCAGATTCGCCTAAATTTTATAAGTTAAAGTATAAATCTATATTAATTTGCCAATAGTATATCATAATTATTAGTTATTTAGGGATCATATTTACAATATTTAGTTTCCTCCATTATTTAAAATATAATCCAATTTCCCATGTATTTCATGAGGTCAATCTATATTGATCATGGGGCCCAAAACAAAGCTCCCAATCGATTTGTCTCATGAGCTGGACAATTTAGTTGAGTTTTGACAAGGCTGTGTAAAGCCTTGTGCTGTACTTCTTCTTGTTTTAATAATTTTTTATCCCTCTTTTATTTAAAAAAAATCAATGGTGGAAACTAAATATTATAGAGTCTACCACTTAAGCCCATTGATCATTTCCACCCTTGAGCCCCTACTTTTCTATGAAAATTATTAGTTTTTAAATGGAAGGATTCGCTAGCATAATTAATTTATTTTTCTCTTATTTTCCAAGATTTGCCAAGATTTTGTACAAAAGTTTAGTGATGTAAAAAAATCGTCAATAATTTTTTTTTTTTTTTGAAAAAATGGAAAGATTTATCAATAGAAATTAATACTTTTTTCCAAAAAATGAAAGACTCACAAGGATTTTATATCTTTTTCTTGAGGGGAGGTTTCTTAAAGTTATCACTAATGTAATTATTTGTAAAAGTGTATTTTAGATTATGTTTATATATTTGTAAATCTGTTTAACATGAAAATTATTTGTTAGTTGCGAGCACACACACACACACACATAATGTTGTGTACTTGTTGGACCCATGTGTTGTGATGTCATCAACCCTACACATCATGGAACTATTCTATACATTTGCAATCTAGTTTACCTTTGTCTTTGATGTCTATTGATGTATAAGGATTGGCTTGAAAAGGGCCTTAGCAAGATCACAAGGGTCGTGTGCTCCTAGGTCAGCCCCTTCGATTAGACTAGATTCATAGTCATGTATGAATATTAAAGATAATTCACTCTCATACACACAAATTTCTTAGGTAGTTTTAATTCAAATTTTGGTTCATTTTAATGCTCCATCACTAATTTTTATCCACATAATGATTAGGAATTTTCGTTGATCTAATCAATTGATGTGAATTAATGCATATTGAATGCCTTTATGTACCAAGCCATAGAAAATCATGCCCAAGTGTACCAATTCAACTCAAAATAATTGAAGAAATACATGGCACAATTGGCAAATTTTGATTTTTTTTTTAAATCAATGGTAAATTCCGCATGGTAGCCTTGGGTGAACTTGCATGCCATTAGATTGACCCAATACATCATGGAGGTGTGCATTTCAAGATAGAGAATGATTCTAATAGTGTAAGTGCAATAGTAGGCGCTCATAAGTATCAAATTGTACATGGAAAAGAAAAAATAAGGATAGGATAAGATCAAATGTGTGGGTGCATGTATAAATAGGTATGAAAAATGATCAAGGAATGAGCCCAAGTTTTTACATGGATGTGCTATTTACATCAATATGTAATTGTATTAATACATTCCATCAAAATGGGCTTAAAACTAAATGGGAAAAATCATGGGTATACAAATTTTACAATTACACTTTGTACCCACTCTAAGTTACAAACAAATCATAAAATGAATTTGTATTTCAAATTATATAAGCACTCATATCCATGCATAAAAATTAAACATTCAAACATAAAAAGATATGGGATGAACATGTAATTTAATGAACCTAACTTGATTTCTTCATCTATTCCTCCTTCTTGGCATGTACACACTCCATAGGAACCTACAAAATGAAGAAAAAATGTGTAATGAGTGAATTATTTCATGCAATTTAAAATAAGAACAATTTCTTGAGTTGATTCTATTATAGATACAAAATGCAAGAGTGGGTGTTTGGTTAGAAATTTTTACCTAAATGGGAAATGGTATTGTAATTCTCCATACAATGTGTCAATAGTAACTTGATGCAGAGCATCCCATGTTTCAAGCAATCTTGCATCAACCAAAAATATTTGCATTCATGTTTTCTTGCATTTCAATAGTTAGTGTCAGGACCCAGTCTTAGTATTTCATACCGCATTGTATTGCATTGTAACATCAGAGCTCGTAGGATATATGATCTTCATTACAACATCTACATCATATCCATAATTCAAGTGTTTTGGAGATTCCAGTATGAAGTTATCACTAACAAAATATCAACTATATTTGGACAGAGAGCATTCACCGACTAGTCTTGGCTTTTCAAGTGTGCACCTATCCCGTGACTTATGGAGCTCAGAAACCATTCCATAAGGATGCACATTCATTGAGGAACCTTCATTCCAATCCGCATCATGTTTTCCAAGAATCAAAGGGGAACCATATGTTTTGTTCGACCTTCACATGTTTCATCAACTTGGGCTTTGAGACCCTTGAGGTCGACGTAGGCCTTTTCTCGAGCTAGAATTGATATATATAGGCATCATGTAGTTGCATTAAGAAATCAATCAAGATAGTGATAGCAAGATATAGATTGAGGGTTTTGACCCGCATTGTATTTCTAGGCTTAATGCCATATCATTTTGTAATTTTGATGTAGGAGCATCCTTGGTTCTTTGCAATCTTGCATCAACCAAAAATATTTTCATTTCAGTTTTGTTCAATTCAAGTTGGAAAATTCAACATTTCATCATATTTGCTGACCAGACCCTGTGGATCTATGTTTTCATCATGGACATGTTCATTTTCCTTATTCCAAGATTTCAAAATGATTGGATCTTTTTCTAGCAAGTTATCACTTCCAGATTAAGTGATAGTTTCTAGAACAGAGCACCAAAGTAGTTTTGAGCCTAACGGCTAGTTTATCTCTTGTGGATCCTTCCCGTAACTTGTGGATCCTTACGGTGTGTTCCAAATTGTTCTGTGGAGTGTCCCTGACCTTAATTTTAGGTCCACACTTCATCCTATGCACCCACCGAGGAGAAATTCAAATTTAAGGCTGGCCTATTTCATGCACATGTTACATTTTCCTTCATCAGAGATTGCAATGATCTTTGGCCGATGCGGAAGATTCTAGATCTCAGGATATGATATAAAGAATTGTAACAGATCATTAGGATAGTAAGTTGATTAGGTAGATGGATATTGGATTTGAAATGTAAAATTTTAGCTCACATTAAGGAGCATATAGGAATATTGTATTTTGAGCATGTTGTATCAGGCCTGTGAGCCCAATCTGTAAATTTGGATGTTGTTGGCTGATTATAACTGAAATTTCTGATAATAAGAATGTTTGAATTTGCATTTTCCTCCATATTCCATGTTGTTTTTGTTCTGTAACTCTTGCTACATAGTCTGATTTGTTCTCTTTGAGGACCCTCCTACCATGACTGCACCAAATTCTGTAAGCCAGAAGGCAGGGTAGGTTGCCAATGAATAATTGATCATTATCTATATTTCCATATGTGATTGTTTTTCCAATTCTTTAAGTTTCTATTATGTTTACTCTTGCTGCAAGATTGGACAGTCCTATTCCTAGACCCTCCATCCTTGACTACATCAAGTGGTATCAGAGCAAGGTTTGCAAACTATGGGAAAGGAGGGAAAAGTTGAGCAAGGCATTCCATAAGATCTTTGTGTGAACATATCACCAACTTGAGGCAACCTACTCGTGTTTGTCAAAAAATCATTGATTGTGAGGCAGTTGTGACCCTGTAGCCAAATCGCCGACTTGAGGTAGTTGCACCAGATCCTAGGAAGAGATGTTGTTGAGGAGAATTCATACTACTGTTAATGTTATTGGAAATATGGATGAAATGATGGAAACGATGTGAACGATGAAAGTGAGATTATATGTTGTTGAAGAAGATAGAAGAAAATGCACTTAAACCCTAGACCGAATGATGAGAGTGATGATGACAAAGTTCAAGCCATAGATCTAACTGAAGAAACTACCAAAGAGGAAGAATCAAATTAGATGAATATGTTGAAGGCTATTTCAAAAATAGGAAAGAAACCTAGAATGGAGATGTTGAAATATACTGGTAATCTAAACCCTGAGGAGTTGATTGATTGGATAAATTGCATTAAAGAATACTTTGAATATGAAGAAATTGAAGATCCAGAGAGAGTGATATTTGCAAAGACTAAGCTAAAAGGACATGCTGCAATATGGTGGAAGGAAGTTCAATTGGAGAGAAATAGAAAGGGTAAAGAAAAGATTGTGAAACGGGATAGAATGGTGATAAAATTGAAGAACCAGTTTATACCTACAGACTATGAGTTGGGGCTGCTAAAGAGACTACAAAACCTAAGACTGAAGGAGAATATTGTGAAAGAGTACATTGAGGAATTTCATAAGATCATTATTAGAATGGGACATAGTGAAGCAAGCAAGGAGAAAGTGGCACGATATATCAATGGGTTGAGGATGAACATTTAGGAAGAGTTGAGTCTAGTAAGGATGAATTTGGTAGAGGAAGCATATCAATTTTCATTAAAAGTGGAGGACAAGATAAACAAAAGACATGAGCAGAGGTAGAGAGGAAGAGGAGGTAGATTTCATAAAGGACGGTCACATTCCATAGGAGAGAAACCATATGCAGAGAAAAATAAGGGAAAAGATTCATACCGCAAGGAAGCAAAGGATTCCAATTCATACCACAAGGGAAGAGATGATGAAAATTCTTACTGCCACAACAAAGGAGGTTACAATTCATACCACAATGATGGATACTAGAGAGATGAGAAAGGATATGACAAGAGAACTTTCAGAGGAACCTATTTTAAGTGTGGAGGTGCACATAGAGCATTTGAGTGTAGCCAAGAAAGTAAGAAGAATGAAAATCATGCAAGAACCGGATATGCGGAGGAGGAACCAGTGAAGTCGTCGAGTTCTGGAGAAAGTCCTAAGAAGGGAGAATCATTATTCATGAGGAGAGCATCAATCCAAGAGAAAGAAGTACCTAAGGAAGCACCGCAAACAAAAAGTTTGTTCCAAACTAGACGCAAAGCAGGAGGTAAGTGTTGCAAAGTTATCATTAAGTGGTAGCACAGATAACCTAGTTTATGAGGAAATGGTGACAAAGTTGAATTTGGAAAGAAGAAACATCCTGAAGCCTTATAGATAGCCTGGATTCAAGATGAGCACAAGATACTAGTAAGTGAGCAATGTTCTAGTGAAATTTAAAATAGGATCATATCATGATGAAGTGCTATGTGATATTATGCTGATGTATGTGTGCCATATGTTGTTGGGTAGACCTTGGCAAGTATGATAAGAAAGCTATACATGATGGGAGAAAGAATACCTATACCATAATGTCCAATGGAAAGAGAATCACCTTGACACCTTTGGAAGATGAACCTGAAAGTGAAGTATGTGGTACAACTAGAATCAATTTGGTAGATGGAAGGAAATTTTTGGATGGATTGAGACATGAGAACATGTGTTTTTCTTTGATTCCAAGGAAGGGTGGAGCCTAGGTGAGGGAGTCACAAGAGATGAAGAATCACTAGAGAAGGAAGTCATTGAACTAATAATGAGTACCAAGATCTTGTATTAGAGAATGTGCTTGATGGATTACCACCAATCAGTATCATTCATCATATAGATCTTATTCTAGGAGCTATTTTTCCAAACAAAGCTGCACACCAGAATGACACTAGGAGAGAATGTGGAGCTAAATAGATAGATACAAGAGCTGTTGAAGAAGGATTGATCAGAAAGTATGAGCCATGTGTGGTACCAATTGTACTTGCACCTAAGAAAGATGGAGAATGGAGGATGTGTATAGATTCAAGAGCTATCAATAAGATCATAGTGAAGTATAGATTCTTGTTGCCTAGAATGGATGACATTATGGATAGTTGAGTGGAGCAAAGTATTTCACCAAGATAGATCTAAAGAGTGGATACCATCAGATCAGGATTAGAGAGGGAGATGAATGGAAGATCTTTCAAGACAAATGAGGATTGTATGAGTGGATGGTCATGCCATTTGGACTAACTAATGCACCTAGTACATTTATGAGGCTGATGAATGAAGTCTTGAAGAAATTCTTGGGTAAGTTTTCATTGTTTATCTGGATGATATTCTAATTTTCAGTAAGACTAAGGAGAACATTTGGAGCATATCGACAAGTATTTTAGAGGCTAAGAGAAGAGAAGTTGTTGATAAACATCAAGAAGTGTAGTTTGATGAAGGAAGAACTAGTGTATTTGGGATTTGTGATATACGCAAAAGGATTGAAGATGGACCCTGAGAAGGTTAAAGCAATAGTTGAATGGCCCACGCCTGTGAACGTTGAAGAAGTAAGATCATTTCATGGACTAGCGACCTTTTACTAGAAGTTCATCAAAAAATTTAGTGGAATTTGCACACATATGACAGAGACAATGATGGGTGACTAGAAGGAATTCAAGTGGACATCTGGAGTGCAAAAGAGTTTTGAGTTGTTGAAGAAAAAGGTAATAGAATAACCTATGTTGGCACTACCAGACTTTGATAAGGTATTCCAAGTAGATTGTGATGCTAGTGGGAATGCAATAGGAGTTGTGTTAAGTCAAGAAGGGAGACTAGTAGCCTACTTTAGTGAGAAATTGAATAATTCTAGGAGAAGATATTCAGTTATGATCAGGAATTCTATGCAATAATGCAGGCCTTCAAGAAGTGGATTCATTACTTGTTACCTAAGGAGTTTGTGTTGTATACAAATCATCAAGATTTGTAATATTTGAAGAGTCAAGGGAAGTTGAACCAGAGACATATGATATGGGTAGAGTTCTTGTAGAGTTACACATTTGTGTTGAAGTTGCTAACTCTTATGATTTGCACCCAGGCTGAGATTTGACACAACCAATCATGAGCAACATGGGAAAATTTCTAAGGTTGTGGGTGACCTTATGAAAAAAAGGTACCTCCAGAGAAAGCTGGGGCTTTATTGGTTTAACCTAAAACTCCTACTTTCTTTCTGAGAAAAAGGTAAGAAAATTATAACTTTTTTTTTAATCTAAGACTTCTATCCTATGGTGAAATACCCAAACTGACTAACAGTATGCAAACCTAGTTTATGTTACACTTTTAGATAACAGATTGATAGAAAACTTACACAAGTCATCTTTGCATATTGATTACATAATTAATTTACAAGAAGGTGCTTACACAAGACTCTAGAAAGAAAAGACATATTTCATAACTTGAAATCTTGTGTTGTTCACACAACTCATAACCTATAAACATATATTTTCTTGCAAGCATGTACTTTTAATGAGACAAAAATACAAGGAAAAAGAACAAGTTTTCAGAAGTGTATAAATCAATCACCATGACATGTACACAAGAAAAACAAGTGATGAGAAGGTAAAAGTGTATCAATACCATTAATTATCCAAGGTACTCACAGTTTGCATGACTGAATGAGTTAGAAAACAATGCTGAAATCTTTGATGAAGAACTATCTCCAAAATTTTTTCAAAATATGAATTGAACTCCAAAATGAGTTACATGAGTGAATATAAACACAACCCAAGTGGTTGCACCAAAGTAGGAACAAGCAACTACCATGGGTCGGATGCCCTAGAAAATCTTAAAAAAGAGGTACTAGATTCCTCCAATACCACCTCCAACATGTGGGGAAGAAGGTTTTGGTCAAACCAAATACTCAAGGTAAGCAAAACAACCAACAAAATACATTAATGACCCTAGAATTATGGGTTCATGTCTCCAAACTAAAATAAATTCCTCTATATTCTCTCTATTTGTTCCTCTCCTCCATTTGCATTTAAAGATAAAAAAATAACTTAAAGGTTTATAAATACACCTCAAAGTTATTTGTTTTACAATAGAATTATGCAAATATAAAAAATTCCTTCCAAGGTACGCTCATAAGGATGAAGTGGTACAAACTTGAAAGGAAGTGGATTCCATGTTGGCACATTCATGGGTAAACATGTGTTTATCATAACAAAATTCAAAAATATTCTAAGGAAAAATGCCCAAAACAAAGAGTACCTTCTTTGGTTGCAGGATCAAACATCTGTTAAATTGTTTTATCTTAAAACAATGACAAAAATATCATTAATCTCTATCGGCATCGAGGGTAATGAGAAACCCTAACATCAAAGAAAGAAAAAGAAGAAAAAAATGTATTCTCCTTCTAAGCTTCTTGAAGAAGCTATGCCACTGACAATGAGGTTTTGAAACATTGAGCAATGTCTCTCCGTGAGCCTTCTGAAGCTACATTTCAAACATTTTTTTGCAATCATCTATTGATTTACATAGGTAAGACATTTTCTGAAAGTCTTCTCTCAAATAGAAACCCCTGAATTAACATTTAAGGCTTTGCAAGCCACAACATATGTTGTTTTCTCTAATGAATACCCTTTTTCTTGTGTAACCTCCTCTAATTGGTCACCATGGAGAACAAGTGTTGCACCTCTGAAATATAACTCACATGGAGGTTTATTGAAAAAGTAGAGAACTCAAATAAATGTAAGAAACTCTTGAGTATTATAGCATTTTATTGTTTTTCCATAAAAAGAACTCAGGCCATGGGCATTCAAAACCCATCTGGAGATTTCTTCCCTTCTGTATGTCTATAATCTGTGCTCTTATCACTAGAAATCTGACATATGAGCTTCAAAAGGAATATTTTTCATACAACTTGTTACTCAGACTTACATTTTAACTTTCTAAACATCTGAATGAGCATTTATTGTTCGCTGAAGGAATTGACTGGTGTTTTCCTTACTTTGGTCACAAATAAAACCCTCTCTCATTGTATTTCTTTTTACATTTTCCAATATAAAAAAAACCTCTTAGTCATGGATGTTCATGGAATTTTTCTTGAGTTTGAACCTTGAACAAACACCTTTGTCTTGTGACTGAGCTCCTCACATAAAAATTAACATTGGTCATTTGATATAAACCCTCATTGCTTCTTACTGATGAAAGAAGCAAGCATTTTACCTATTTGCATTTTATTTCCTACGATGACACTAATAGTTTTAAGGGTTTTATTAATTCCTTACATACCTTTGTGGGTATCCTCATTTCACTTTTCATTATTTTCCTCTGCATTTGATGTAGTAAAACAAAATACTAAATAAGCTTCTTCATCCAAAACTGGGTGTTTGCTTGCTATTACTTTCTGTAGCTTTTGAAGTTTAAGAACTGTCATTGATTGATTGAAGTCTTAGGACAAACTCTCAGATTGTCCACCTTTTCATCATGGGAAAATTTCATAACCCCCCATGCTATGACTATGGAAGACACTGCACCCTTGTCACTGTGTTCTGTAGCTACAAGAATTGGACTCTACCATCTTTCCTCAACATTATTTTGTTTAACATTATGAACATCTAGAAGTAGGAGGAGGTGAAGATCACCAACTTTTCCACCTCTGTAATGGTTGCTTTATTATTTGATCCCTGTGCCCCATACAATAGAGACTGTCCTACAACAATCATATGACATGATTGCATTCTTCCTCTCTTAATTTTTTTTTTTCATGCTTTGTTTTCTCAAACAAAATTCATAAACTTCAGCACCAAATACAACTCACTTTGTTATTACCTTTACAAATATCTAATACCTCTGATAAGATAATTATATCTTGAATGATTGACTTTACTATTTTATATAAGATCAAATTGTGCCATTTCATCTACTGTTGGTGTTAGTCTTTTTTGGACAAAAAATGGTCTCCTTCCATTGTAACCTGTTAAAAAAGCTAAGCTTAATAAGTCAAGATATTCAGAAGCTTTTACATTCTCAGTATCTAAACTTATATTAGTTTTAGGGTTGTCTCTCTTGCTTCTCCAAAACTGCTTCCATGAATGTTATTAGCACATAACTTTGCTTTCCCTCTTGAAATAGTAACTAACACTTTCCTCTTGATGAACAGAGTAAAGCTGTGTGAGTTCATGTCAATAGACCTTCTGTAAAAGTCACTGCCTCCTCATTGATGTAGAGTTTGGAAATTTTTTGATTTGCAAACAATGATCACTATCAACATATGTATATGTATTGTGTCGCGCACTTTGGTTATACAAGCATTGTATCTCACACACTTGGACTATCCTTTGACATAAATGATTGTCCCATTTCATTATCATTATCATGTGTAAATAGTAAGTCATAGCATATTCAATCATGATACATCTACAATAGCTCCATTTGAAGTATTCTTAGCATTCAATAAACAATGCATCTTTCATGCCACTTGCTATGAAACTCATTCCACTAGTGCTATGTATAGTTTTATGCTGAGATAAAAATCTCTATATTATTCACTTTCATTATTCAATTCAAAAGTTGATTGAGGGAGATTGCCTTGAATCCACTATTATTCTAGAAATTGAAATTCTATATCAAACCAAAACTGCCCCTAATTTGTTGTTTCTTGCATTAAAACAAGGTATAATAAAAGATTCATATCTCATTTTCTCAAGCATGTTGGGCTCAACTCTAGTAGGAGCCTCATTTTACCTCACATGTTGGATTAAGATGAATAATGAATATCCTATAACTACACATGAAACAAACAGTTAGAAAATATGTGCATGTGCTCAAAAGGTTTGATGATCCTATTTTCTTTTCTTTGAACATAGACAACTTATTGCTTGTTTGATGCATGTGAAGGGAAAATTATACGTTGGTGGGTGGATGTATATGTAGTGTTAGAGACTTTTATTGCTTCGAGCTCTACTCTAACCTCATTGCAAATTATTTTGAGGTGCAAGGCATGGAACAAGGGAGCTATGAAGGACGCAAAGCAACTTGGAGCAGAAGGCCATGCAAGACATCAAACTCTGACTAGTCATCAGGAAATGGCTGGCCTCTTCCCCTATAGATGCATTTTCATTCTTTTAATCAATTAGTGTATGAATTTCACTTCATTTCCATTGGAAAATCTAAATCTCACTGCTTTTGTGAGATAGATTTGAATTCTTGAATCAATAAAGATTTTCTTTCAGTAATACTTGTGTAGATCTTTTCAATATTGTATGCACTTGTATAAATGAACAATCTATTACTGAAAAATGTAATCTCTTTGTTCTTATGTTTATACATTTGAATGCAATATATGGAATATTGATATGAAATGCACTTCATCTTTAGTTTGTAGGCACCTTTTAACTCACTCAATTTGAAAAGAAACAAAAATGAGTAATAGAAGCATCAATGGGAAGTCAAAAAAGGTTGTAGATGCATTGAGTAGGAGAAGGAGTTTGTTGACAGAGATGAGAATTTCAAAGTATTAGGTTTTGAAGAACTAAAGCATATGTATGAGGATGACATTGATTTTGCAAAGGCATGGAAGTCTTGGAAGGAACTTGTGGAGATAGATAGAGATGGTTGGATTATTTCATTCAGGAAGGTATGTTATTCAAGAACAATCAACTATGTATCCCTAGGATTTCAATGAGGGATAATTTGATCAAGGAAAAGCATTGTGGAGGACTTGTGGGACATTTTGGAATTAATAAGACCATAGCACTAGTGAGTGAGAACTATTTTTGGCCATAGTTGTATAAGGATATTAGGAAGTACGTTCAAAGTTGCAGGATTTGTCAAGTTGTGAAGGGAAACAGTCAAAACACTAGGAAGTATACACCATTGAAAATACCAGAGAGACCATGGGAGGACATTATAATAGATTTTATGTTGGGATTACTGAAGACAATGAGAGGATTTGATTCCATATTTGTGGTTGTAGAAATATTTTCTAAGATGGCGCATTTCATACCTTGTAAGAAAACTAGTGATGTAGTACATGTTGCAAACCTATTTTTCAAGGATATTGTGAGATTACATGAACTACCAAAGAGTATAGTATCAGATAGAGACACTAGATTCATTGGATATTTCTAGAAAACCACAAGTAGAATTTGCATGCAACAATTTGGTAAACTGGAGCATAGTGAAGACACCATTTGAAATTGTGACAAGATAACAACCCAGAAGAGTAGCAAAATTAAGAGATATCAGCATGGAGAATAAAATGACTATGAAAGCAGAAGAATTTGTAGAATTCATGGGAATAATGCATACTCAATTCAAGGAGCATCTGGAGAAGATGAACAATACCTACAAGGAGACAACAGATAAGAAGAGAAGACATACAAAGTTTGTAGTAGGAGAGGAAGTAATGGTATATCTACGAAAAGAGAGATTTCCAGTTGGGACATATAATAAGTTGAAAATGAAGAAGTTTGAACCTTGTAAGATCATCAAGAAGTTGGATTCTGGAAATGCATATGAAGTGGAACTACCAGAGGAATCTGGCATATCACCTATATTCACCATTGTAGATCTATACTAGTATCATGAAGGAGAGTCATCGAAGGATAGAGAAGTTGGTTTGTCGGACTAGATAGCACATCATCTAAAGGAAATTGAGGAAATTTTAGACAACATAATTGGTCGTAGTACCATAGGAAGGCAATACAAGGAGTATCTAGTCAAATGGAAAGGAAGACCAAAGGAAGATTCATCTGGAATTAATCAGGAAAAGGTGGACCATATTGGTTTTCCTCTAGCCCCACGAAAGTGAGAGGCTCAATTTTCTTCAACCTCAGGTGTCTGATGCAGGAGCATCCCAAGTTTCAAGCAAGCTTGCATCAACCAAAAATATTTGAATTCATGTTTTCTTGCATTCCAGTAGTTAACCGTCGAGACCTAGTCTCAGTATTTCATACCGCATTGTACCACATTGCAACATTATAGCTCATAGAGTAAGATATATGATCTTCATTGCAACATCTACATCATATCCAAAATTCAAGTGTTTTGGATATTCCAGTATGAATTTATCGCTAACAGAATATCAACTGTAATTGGAAAAAGAGCATTCACTGACTAGTTTTGGCTTTTCAAGTGTGTGGACCTATCCCGTGACTTGCAGAGCTTAGGAGACCATTCCATAAGGATGCACATTCATTGAGGAACCTTCCTTATGATTTGCATCATGTTTTTACAAGAATAAAAGGGGAATCATATGTTTTGGCCAACCTTTCACACATTTCATCAACTTGGGGGTTTGTGACATCTTGAGGCTGACGAGGACCTTTTCTGGAGCTAGGAATTGATATATATATATATATATATATAGGCATCATGTAGTTGCATTAATAAATCAATCAAGATAGTGATAGCGAGACAGGGATTAAGGATTTCGAACAACATTATATTTTTGGGCTTAACACCATATCACTTTGTAATTCTGTAAGCTAGAAGGTAGGGAATGTTGCTAGTGAATAATTGATCATTATCTATATTTCCATGTGTGATTGTTATTCCAGTTCTTTAAGTTTCCATTGTGTTTACTCTTGCTACAAGGTTGGACAGTCCTATTTCTAGACCTTCCATCCTTGACTGCACTAAGTAGGATGGTAGGACATTTCAAAAATGGTCATACCATGAGGTCAAGATCCATCTTGATATGGTGATGAGTCTTTGTGTAAGAACCCATAGCTATTTGAAATCTCAACATAAGAGTGATAGAAAAATAATATGCACCTCTTGAATTTGTTGCATCTATTGTATACAAGGAATTGAAGGAGAAGAAAAAAGGTACATGAAATTTAAGTGCAATCTAAACATATAATCACATGAATCATATAAAGTGACGATCCATAAATGGATCATGTAAATACAAAGTAATACGTCTCAAATAAGATATGAAAATCATATAGCCTAAAGATAACTATGGAGGTGCATAAATTTATTAGGCTAATATATGTATAAATGAAAAAGGTAAGATAACCCTAAAATGTGAAATCAATCACATTAGCACATATACCATATAAGGAAGGAATACTCCTCCAATGTGGCTATAGTGACTATATAGTGTTATAAGGAAGGCATAACATCTCCAATGATATGATAGCACCACATACATGACAAACCATGCAAGTAATCAATAGTGTGGGGAAGGCATGATGTCTCTAATGTGGTTCCAAAAAAATGATAAAAACATGTAAGTACACAATAATATGGGGAAAGAGTGATGTACCCTATGTAACATGACATCTCTAGATGCATGGCTTTGTATGCAAATTCAACTACATATATTTTATGCTCACATGAGCACATGTAAAATTGGTTGTCCCCACACAGGAAAGCTGTTGAGATAAGGCTCAAAGAATGATATAAGCATAAGAAATATTGTGAGTTATGTAAAGTTGTCCTTAGTGTAAGAAAATGATAAGGTAAATATAAACCATAGAGGATGAATATTTATTTCATGTGATAGTCATAAATAGTTAATCATATGAATAGATAGACATGTAGGTGTAGATAGATAATATGTGATCTTGAAAGAATATATGAAGTCATTTTATTTTGTTAATTTTCACTCTAAAGGATATAATTGAGTTTACAATGAATTTTTCTAGGCATGTGGTGTAAAGATAAATCATATGAAAAATAGTGCATGCATGATCAATAGATATCTTGAGACGAATAGATAAGTGTTATAAATTTGTGTAATCACAATCTTTGTAAATATGATAAGCACTAGGACCATGATAATTTTAATCATAGAATTAAAACAACATCATAATAATAGAATCTAATGATTATAAGTATATCATAAGTCATGTGTCATTGTAACATGATGTAGCACAAAAACTTAATTTTTGAGTTATATCTACTCTATTTTTTGGAAAAAAGAAAAGAAAAAGTTGTTTGGAATTGGTTTCATTGATGTTGCTTGTTCATTTTTTTCAACCTTTATAATTTAATAAAATGGGCTCCAACAAAATCCCAAATCAAAAGTTATGACCTATCGCATTAAGAATGAAAAAGAATATTAGAAATGGTAAGAGTTGTAAGAGGGAGTTGTGTGTGTTGACCAACTTATGAAGCATGTTTAGGCACACCATAAGGCATCTTTGAATAGATATAATAAACGCAAAATGAAATTCTTGAGTTGATGATTGAATTATGATAGAATTATAGTAGGTGGAAGGAATATTCTAATTATAGCCTATGAACTCATTTTGGGATTTCAGTGTTGGTTTTCTAAAGGGTATTTAGTACCACTTTTTTGGTGATTTTAGCTTATGGTTTTATAATTACCATTTAATGGTTTGTATACTACTTCTCCTATATATAGAATGTTTGAGATGGAGGTATAGGATAGTGAGTTTATAGGTATTATTATGCTATTGTAATTACTCTAGATCTTTGGTTGGTGATACTTTTGTAAAGGTTTTCTTTACAAATGTATAGTAGTTTTTTTAGATTATTGAATAATACATTGAAATTTTTTGGAATGTGGGGTTTTCTTCTTAAAGTGTTTTCCCTAAATACACCTATATTGGGGTATGCTTTTATTTATATCTTATATGTGTTTCACCTTTTTGTAATTTTAAATATATAAAATTTAGACAATAATAATCCTCTAAGATAACTTTAGGATATGTTTATGTGTACCTTTATTTATTTTAGGAGGAAGGATAAAGGGGAATAATATCATGCATGCCATATAAGAGAAAATGACTAACTAGAAATGATACAAAATAAAAAGGAGAATTTGGCATCAACAACATAACATGTGTTCAAAGTTACTTATCTTAAAATACACCCATAAAAATATATTTGTGGTTCACATGAAGTGTAGAAGAATCAAAATTAGGAAACACGTCATAATGTATAAAAGAAAGTATCAGATAAAAAAAGAATTTCTTTGTGGAAGTAGAATTATCATGATATGCACAAGGGATACTATCATAATGTGACACAATTCCATGAATAGGTGAAAAAATGTATCTACATTGATGGCAATCACAATAGGTGTATCACTAACATATGGTAACTTTGCACTAGGTGCATACTTATCACTATCACAAGCTATAAGATAAATATTATTGATATATGAAACAAATTGAAAAGTTAAGGAGGAATTTCTAAAATAGAAGGAAAAGTAATAAAAAAATCTATAAAGGAGAAAATTTAACAAAAAAGGTGGAGTAACACATTCATAGAAATCATATCACTATCCATAGGCTAGAGATTCATAACAACATCAAGTATTTGGCATTGGAAATTTAAATAAGAGGTGAAAATACCTCAAATATATAAAGGATGCATGAATAATAGCCCAAGATAAGGGACCATGAAATTCCATGATATAAATATACAAAAATATGTAAGGGATGCATGAATAGTAGCTAAAGATAAGGGACTATGAGATTCCATGATGTAAAGATTTAACAATGCAGATCTGTCAAAGGGTGGGTAGGCTTCACAAGATTATGCAATAAATACATAAAACCTTAATAGGAGTAGAAAAATGAAATAGAAATGAGGTATAATATAATATACAATAATAACTTTAAAGTCCCAACAAGGTTGGGTAGGGTGGGTAAAGTTAAGATTAGACTTGTGTAGTCACACCCTAGAATAAAGATATATAAATGAAATAGCACTAAGTGGGAACACAAACCCTAATAAGATCTAAAAATAATAAATAAATGAATAATTATAGATCTTGAAACCCATAAAGCAATGACAATAGAGCCCTAAGGTCAAGCCTTAAGGGGTGTAAAAACATACAACTTCACCAAATTCAATAAAGGAATTTTTTCTTAGATCCTAATGTAAATCTAGGATAATTAAACAAATATGCAATCAAGAATTTAGATTAACCTAGAATTAAATGGTTAGGAACTATAAAGTGTGTAATAAATGGTTAGAAATTAAATTAAGAGGAATATGCACTTAGCTCTTGGAACAACCATGAAGAATAATATCTAACTAGTGCCACATAAAATCAAATCACTTCAATACATAGAAAATGAATATCCTTGGTCTACTTGTTGTCTCTAGACTATTGGAATCATAAAATCTTGTTAAAGATGAACTTAGATCTTGTGCGTGACTGACGTCATGTGCCACAAATGATTTCAAATCTTGAACCTACCCTATAATTCATAAAATTAATTTGGTAGACTATATAATTTTGAGACCTATTTTTCCTCTATCTCTAATGTTTGTTGATGTGTAAGGATTGACAATATTGAAGAATACCTTGGAGAGATTCACTAGATCGTAAGGGTCGTGTTCTCCTAGGTCAACCTCTTGACTAAAATAGCTTTATTATTGTGGATGAAGATCGAAGATATCACTCTCACACAAGCAAGTGTCCTAGATGATTTCAATGCCAATTTTAATTCCTTTTAATGCTCTAAAATAAAATGTTCCTAAAATGACTTCTCTATGTAATGCTTAGGAGTTTTCCTTGATAATCAAATTGTTGCAAGGTGTGCACCCTTGGTGTCCTTGTGTTGTGTAGTGCAGTGCTCGAGTTTTTGACATGGCTTAACTGCCTCCTATGGATTCATTAACTCTGGTGGTTGTATCGGGCATTAACAGGTCAATATTTTGGTGCAACGACGACCATATGTGCAACAATTGGTATTAAAGCCTAGGTCATGGGTTTGAACCCCTCGCTTACACTAGGGGGGATTGTTGCAAGGTGTGTGCCATTGGTCTCCTTGTGTTGTGTAGTGCAGTGCTCGGGTTCATGACATGGCTTAACCGCCTCCCGTGGATTCATTAACTCTGGCAGTTGTATCAGGCATTAATAGGTCGATCTTTTGGTGCAACGACAACCGTTTGTGCAACACAAATAATGTAAATTAATGAGTATCAAATTCCTTTAAATATCAAGGCACAACAATAAATCATATAAATGTGTATACCAAGTTGGCTTATAATAGCTAGTGAAATATACAAGAGTCAATAAATTTTGAATTTAAATTTCTAAAATTCAAGGGTCAATTCACACGGTGTGGGAAGAAACCTCCATCCCATAGGATTAACCTTGGATAGGCAAGTATATATCTTGAGGTGGAGAATAACTTTGTGTATGTTAGAGCAAGGCTAGTTGTTAATCAATGACAAATGTATAGCAATATATGCAAATAGGAATTGGATAAGGCCAAATGTATAAGAGTGTGTATAACCAAAGACGGATAAATGATCAAAAAATGAATCCAACTTTATACAAAAATAAGTCATTTATCAGTATATCAACTATTTGTTTTGAATCTAGGGGGAAAATAGGTTTTGAGTGGACCCAAAACCATTTACAAATAGGTTTTGAAGGGACTTGAAACCCTCTCAAAAATGAACAAGCTGCAAACAGATACAACATAGACAACCAGCAGTGAACCAACAACATACCTCCAAAAAATCAGCATGACTACCCAAATCTGCACCAACAAAAAAGGTTTAATATATCAACTATTTGTTGATATATACAAATTTTTCTATTACATTTAAAAATAATATTCATATATTTTTAGATAATAAATATGTTATTTTATGTACAACTAAATATTTATACCTAGACTTTGTTAGCATAAAAAAGTATTTATAAACATTCATTTTCATTTTTTATTTAATTATACATCAACAATGTCGAAAATTTTGTTGAGTGTGTGGAAAGTGGTATATACCATTGAAAAATGTGACACTTGATATGGACGTGTTTGGATTGAGCATATGAAGTTTTCTATAGTTCGATTAATATAAAGTTGAAAAATGTTTAATAAATATTAGCATTGTAAACATGTACCTTTGAATTTTTCAAATTGAGATTTAGCATTGTAAACATATTTCATAGATATGACCACTCTACTCATATACGGTTGGAGGATCCTTAAACTATACGTTTGTTAGTTCATGTGATGTAAGATTTCGAATTTAATAATCTTTAAATAATTTTTTTTTATATATAGTATATAAAACTACTATATTAAATTTAAAACAAAAATATGTATAATAGTGATTTAGGACAATCTTATTTTTACTTAAATAATAATTATATGTTTACAAAGATGGTATAAGATGCAACAAAAATCTATTTAGATAATAAATAAATAAAAATAAATATGTTTTTTTTGGCTTTTTAAATCTATTTAATAAGGTTGTTTGATTTTTCTATTTTTATATGTTTGTTGTGAATTTTTTTGTCTATTTTACTACTAATGTTGTTACTAAGTTGCTTGTCAAAGGTACTTCCATTCTTCTTCTTCTTTAGCAATCTATTCTTGCTCATGTTGAGAAGAAGTTACATTATTAGATTGTCAAGCATGTTTCTCTTGTTGTATAATTATATATTTTATCCAAAGTGTGTGTTGCCACACATCTTTCTAGTCTTTTTGTTGGGCTCCTAATGCTTTCTAAAAAAACTAAAAATTTCTAAGAGATTTCTTGTGGCTCTCTTTTGAGAAGGGATAGGGCTTTCACAAAGTTGCTTTAGAATCTTGTTGTACTTATGATGAATACTCATCATCAGGAGCTTATATTTTGTTCTAAGTGGATCATCAAAGCTATCGAAGGGAATGAAGCCTAGAAATTTTTTCTAAGGCATTTTTTTTTGTTTAGGATCCTCATATAATAGATAGGATTCAAAAGGGATCAACTTTCATATAATTCTAATTTTGGAGGAGTTGGTTCAAATTTAGTGCACTTTTCTTTCCAAAAGTATGGGGAAAACTTATGATTCAATCAAAACATTGTTACTCTAGAATGGGAATGATTTAGAATTACAATATCTATCAACCAACAATCTCTTTGGTGGTCTCTCTATGATTACTTGCTAGGATCAAACTTTAGCTAAATTTTATTGGATTCATGCCCTAAAGGGGCTCGTTTCATTTAGACTTATTCTCTAGAACCATAAGGAATTAGATGTTAGGAGGTCAAATTTAAACTCTCTAAAGAAGACTTATCATGGCATCCTTCCCTTGAGAGATGCTACATAGGATTTAGATTAGATACATTGAACTATAAAGGAAGGATTGGAAACTTTACATACTAATAATCCTTTCTAAAGATTACAAGCCTTATAAACACTATTCATAGATCACTCAACATCTACCTATGACTCAAAATCTCAGTAATATATGGGGTCTACAATCTATAACTACTCATTAGCAATGTATTTTTCATACTATTTAGACAACTATTTTGAAACCCAAGATAACTCATTTTTATTGTTGTCTTCTCTAAAAAGGTCTTCCTATTGGATATTTTTTGATCCACATGGGTATTTCTAATCTATTCTATCATTTTTTTCCATTTGTAAACTACCAAGAATCTCACATATATTTTCATGCTCAAGATGCTTGGATTTGGATTCATGAGTTCTTAAATATTTCAACATTCAAGATATTTTTATATCACATGATTCTTGTAGGTGATTGACCATAAATTCCAATTAAGTTCACCTAAATTTGACATGCTTTTAAAGTGGAGACTTTATTTGAATATTTGGAAAGATAAAAGCTCAAATTTATTTCTAGGAGTTTCTCTTGATTCTATTTTTTCTTTATATTCTAAAGCTATATCATATTATAAATATGTTACAACAAATTTAAGTGCAAGATAAAAAAATTTCCCTAGAATTTTCTCATATTTCTAGACTCTTATTGAGCATTGGTAAAATTATCCTCACACTATCACTCATGGGTCAACATCCCCATCTAGAAAGGGTGTTTCTACTCTCCAAGGACACATATGGGGTCACAACCCTACTGTTTGGTCCAAATATCACTCTCAAATCATAGAGGGCATAGCTATTCTCAGTAGATATGTGTTTAGTCTAATGCTTCTTAACACTATGACAAAGAAGCTTCTAGGTGGCTTAAAAGTGGAAAATTTACACATATAAGTCTATCTATTTCTCCTATTCATAATGATCTTGAAGAAACAAAAAATATGAAAATGAATAAGCTGCCATCATGGGTTGGTAGTTGATTCCTTTTCATTGGGACCTCATGAACCTATAATAAAGACGGGCACTATTAGGAAATGTGTATCAACTCTATATTTGAATGTTAATAATAAAAAAAAATATTTTTTATAACTCTAGAGGTCAATTTTGGCCTCAAAAAATGTCAAAATAGGTCTTAAATAAAGCTAGTTGGTTACACCAACTTGGTAATCTTTGAATTCTAGAATTAAAAAAAATCAACTAACTTTTAGATCAAAAGTTATGGCCTCTAAAACTTGTGCCTCCCACATTAGATGTTAAGAGTTTATATTTTACATAAGAGAGTTATAAGAGGGAGTTACACTTTTTGATCAACTTATGATGAATGTTATCACATTTCTTAAGACATCTTTGAATGGAGATAATGGCGCCAAAGTAGAGTTCCCAAGTTGGTGAGTAGATTAGGACTAGTTAATGATAGGTGGAATGAATACATTATTTTTAACTTATGGACTCATCTTGGGATTTGAGTATTAGAATTTTAACTAGGGATTCAAGTGTCATAATTTGGATGGTTTTAACTCATGGTTTCCTAATAATTATTTGATGTTTTCATGTATTTATTCTGGACTATTTATTGGGTGCTTGAGATGGAGGTTTCGTAGTGAGTTTTTTTAATACTATTATGTTGCCAAAAATTGCTCCAAATCCTTTATGTACATAAAAATATAGACCAAAATAAAGAATTCAAATGAAAATATCAAACCCTTCAATATATGATTAATGAAACCTTAGTTAGAGCAAAGAAATCAACAACAAATGAATAAAAAACATAATTTTACCCATATTGATTATTGTTGCACCATGAACATGGTTGTGTTCACAATGTTGATATATGGTCACTCATAGCAGTAGCATGATGTTGTGTTCTAATTCCTTCTTGAAAATGGCTCACATAAGGGTAGAATTATAGATTTTTGGATTGCATGATCAACAATAAATATTGGTTGAGAATTTTTTTAGGGATCAATGGTGAGTATTAAGTTGGTTGGCTAGTTGGGAGATGGATGATGGAAAAAAATGAAGATATTTTAATTAATTTTTGAATTTTTGAGAGTTATAAAATGAGTGGATGAGAATAAAAGGAATTTAAATTATTTTTTGGGGAGGGTGGTTATATAGATAAAGGGGGATTTAATTAATGATAATTAAATAATGTGGAAGGGGACAAGTATTAGGAACTAGGAAAAGAGGGCTAATTAATTAAATAAGTTTTTTTAATTCATTCAATTAATAGTATAAAAAATGTGGTAGGTTTGGCTAATATGATAGGTGATTTTTAGGCGTCTTTACTCTCATTGGTGATAATATTATAAGAAATAGAGATTTCAATTATATTGTAACCATTTATTACTAAAAAATATTTTGAGTTTCTTTGGAGTGTGGGTTTTCCTAAAATGTTTTCGCCCACATAAATCACTATGTTATGGTATATTACTTTTGTGTTTATTTCCTTCTAAGTAAATGATCAATTTATTTTTTTCACATACCACCTCTCATGGATTAGCCTAGGAAGCTTATTCCATACCTCCACTTCCTTCCATTTAATAACAAGTCTTGATCACCTCATGTCCTAGATGTTAAGGACAAGGTTTCTTGTATTAATCTTAGATCAATTTTGATATTACATAGAAGGAAATCTTGTTGCAAGAAACTAGCAATATCATTAATAATAGAGATGGATGGATTTACAAGCACTTACTTTAAGTTGTGGAAGCTCAAAGTGGAGGATATTCTTGTAGATATATATACTCATTTTTTTATTTAGATCATAACTCACTTTAATGTCACAAGTTAACTAAGATCTATTAGACATAAAGGTGAAGAGCATCATTAGGCTCTATTTTGCATTATATTATTTAAATTTACATGAAGAAGCCACCACACAAGCTCTTTGGAAGAATTTGTGAGACTTGTACCAAGATAAGTGTTATAAAGATAGCAAGTGTGATAACTACTATATAGATTTTAAAGACAAGAAAAAGAAAGAAAAAATATTTTGACAATGAGTCAAAATATATTATCAAGATATTGTAGATTCCTTGGTCATAGATTTTGCAACTCGTGCATCCAAAGGTGTGTGGTTGATAAGATCCTTCCATATTACCTCCTATTATGGGTGGTTTTTGAATCATGAAGAATATGCGGGTGAGAAAATTTACCTTAATGATGAATCTCAACTAAGCATAGTTGGTTCTAGTAATTTTTTCATTTGATTCCTTAATAGATGAATAAATTGGATCAATGATGTGTTTCAAATTCCTAGCTTTGCATGAAACTACTACTCTAAGAAATTATGATTCAATAATATTTACTTCATGTGATTCATAGTCCTCTATATATTGACTAATTTGTAGCCAATCTCTTCGTGGTGTAAGAACACTAATACCTTGTATTACAATAAATTTTATGAGCTCATGGTGGGCTAGTGATTTTTTCCCCTTTTTTAACCTCAACACACATATGTTGTAGGGAGTGAAACATAAAATATGGTAAATGACATAGAAATCTACAATTATGGTAAAAAAGTGTACATACCTTCCCTTATAGGAGATAAACTAGATGATAAGTTTTTCCACATCATCCTATAGTACAGGAAATGAGGTGTGAATTATGCCCTAGCTTGGGATGATTTTGATATATTCATCAAATTATAGAAATAGTTGGTACATTTTCTTTAAATCTAAGAATTGGCTAGATGTTGTAGGAAAATATTTCACCATTTATAGGCAATCCAATTATTGTTGTTATAAATGAAACACAAAGGTGAAAGGTGACCTCTCTCAATGTCATCCAATCATTAGTATAGCCAATGGTGAATTCCATAGAAATTCAATTATCATAGCTACATAATCTATCAAAAAATATAGTCCTTTAGACACTTAAAATTGTCCTGATTGATATCACACATTTGAACTTGACTACTAACACCATTTTTTTCCTAATTTGACCCTTTTTGACTATTTAATTAAATAATTTTGATTTTTTAATTAAATTCATTATTTTCATCCATTAATCGAATAATCCACATTATTAGGCTAATTCACCTCTTGCATACAAATTTTCATCCTATTTGATTAAATAATGCAAATTATTTAATTAAATTCCCTAAGTCCTCTTATTTGATTAAATAATTTGAATAATTTAATTAAATTTCATTAATTCCCCCTTTTTAATTAAATGAGTTAATTATTTAATTAAATGATTTAATTATTTAATTAAATCTTTAAATTCCTCCATCTTGCACAATTAAATAATATTATAATTATTTAATTGACTAATATTTATATTTCCTCCAATTTCTCCCACTTGCCAAGGAATATTCTCGGGAATATTCCTCCAATTCAAATTCAAACTATTTCCCTCCAACATGGAAATATCTTGCACATTCCTCCTAAAATTAAGGATTTGTGTTTGTTTGAATCAATTTCAACCCTTGATTAATTTCATCAATCCATGTGAGTATCAAATCTCCTCCATGGATTGAAATCATTGATCCATGCCAATTCTTCTCATCAATTTGTGTCCCTTGATTAACCAAATTGATCCTAGCCATTGATTCACCTAGAATTCCTATAAATAGCCTCTATTTCATGAGAAATTCATCCACAAGCATTGAGAGCAATTAGAATATAGTCATTTTTAGAGCAATATTTGAGAGCATTTAGTCATTTTGTATCAATTTTAGCCATTCCTCCATTAGAGAATCACTTAAAAGCTTGTTTCATCAAGAGGGATTGGAAAAGGGCTGATCATTCCACATCAATTCAGTACCAATCACCAAATGAGATCAAATTTGCAAGTGTTTAGTTAGTTTCCTTTATCAATTTGAGTTTATTTCATGTTTTCATGGCTTCTAATTAGCATTTTCAAATATTTCATTGGGAATATGGTTTAGTTAGTCTAATTGATTGATTGATCTATCATGAGTGACACAAACCAACAAAACCTTGCAATGCAAGAATTCAATCCTAGAGGTTTCATGTCTCCATCACAAAATCCACCATAACCACCTCAAACTTCCCAAGAAATAGGGGTTCATATAGAGTATGTTACCAATAATCCCATGGAACTTACCATAGATGAAATACTTGAAATGCAAAAATATCCTAAGGTTCATCATATGGTCAACACCATGATGAAGTTAAACCCAACCCAATACATGTTGGCATTAGCAAAAGAAGGAGCTAAACTCCCTTCTACATTTGATTTTAACACAATTAGGGAACAAAATTTAGCAAATGTTGCATCCATATCTCAAAAATATATGACACAAAACTTAGTCCATAATAGCATTAAATCCATCCCACAACTATCATCATCACACATACCAAGCGAACCTACAATCTCTAGGATGGATTCATCTAATCTTGCAATCCAACAAGGAACTCAACTTGGTCCAACTCGAATTCTAGGGAACAACACAAACTTGGGTATTCAAAACACAAGCGCCCCCATCCCTCAACACCCTCAACATCCAAACATGCCACTTACATCACATCCCCATAATACAAACATTGCACCAACATTTCATGCATAACCATATCCTCCACTCACATCTAATACCCAATATGTTCAAACCAATGCCCCTAATATTCAACATAACCAAGTGATTCAAAAACCCCAAGTGCATCTTCAAGGACAATGAAATAAAACATTGCAAGGTCAATCATTACAACAACATCAAATTGATCCCCGAAAACAAATGGTCCAATATCAAGTGCCTCAACATCAAGGAACTTCATTGACCCAAAATCAAATCAATCAAGGTAATCCTTAAAATACTTTAGTCCAAAGTCAAGGTTTTCCACAAACATCACAACACCAAGTGGCATCATATCAAGGATCTCAACCTTTGGCTTAACATCAAGGAGTCCCACAAACAATGAAAAATCAAATGGGTCCTCAAACTTATATTCCTCCATCACAATCCCAAATTTTGCAAGGACATATAGCACAAAAAAATCAAGGAAAAGTTTCCCTACAACAAATTAAACATTTTCCAAATCAAAATTAAGTGCCCAATAACCAAAATTTTGTCTCACATAAATAAAAAAATCAACACAATCCTCTATCACAATGCACTCATAACATGATTCCACAAAATAAAAACATCCCATCAATCCAATACATCTAATCAAACCAATATGTACCAAATCAAAATACCATTCCATCACCTCAAGGATAAAATGATTTGTCTCATCAACAATCTATGGCATATCAACAAACTCAACAAGCCTTGCAAGCACAACAAGCTCAACGAGCATTGTAAGCTCAACAAGCCTTGGAAGTACAACAATCTCCACAAGCATTGAAAGCACAACAAGCCCAATTGCAACCACAACAAGCCCAACAATAATTAAAAGCACAACAACAAGGCTTACATTATAATTAATATGAAAATTCAAAAATATCCTCAACCAAAACTCACAAGTAGAATACAACACACCACCACCCTTATCACTCTTAAATCCATAATATCAAAACAATCCACCATACACACCATACAATACATTCAACACAAACTCACCACCTTACCAAAATTCCGCATATAATTCATCTTCCATTCCTCAATACAACACGTATGCTCCACCACCCAAAAATCCTCAAGAGGACATTTCTTCACATATCAGAACACTTATGTAGTAGATTCGAGATATCCAAGCTAGGAAACGAAGAAATTGTATGTCGTACAAGACTTGTGTCTATATCCTTTTGATCATAACATTGTGTAGTGCTACAAAATGCATACCCTTTCATTTTCACACTTGTTTAGGCCCGCCTTGCTTTATTTATCCTTATTTATGTCTTAATTGGTCCTATTTTACATCCACAAGCCTAATAAATTATATCTTTTTATGGCTAATCTCGACAAATATCAAAGGATAAATGATAATTTAATGATTCTAGTTGTGTGTCCTTGATTTTTGGGTTGGGACTAATAAGACACCTAAGGCGTCTTTGTCCGCCAAAGTTCTTGGGACCCTGATTTCAAGTGCACCTTAAATTGGTCCCTTTTTGGAGTCTATGCCCCGAGTTTCATGCCTCGGGACTAAGATGCCACCTAGGGCATATTAGTCCCCCTCAAGTTATTTTTGGGATTTAATTTCAAATCTTGGCAAGATTTAGACTCCTTTAATTAATTATTTCATAAGTAGGCTTGTTGTGGTGTAATTTCAGGAGATTAAGCATGGATAAGTATAAATACAAGGTTCTTTCACTCATTTTCACATCAAGACTTTTGTGAGAGAATTCCTAATAGCATAATTGAGTTCACAATAGCAACCAAGAGCAATTCATCAAGCATTTGGAGCCATCATCACAATTCAAGAATCTTGTCAAAGATATTCTTGCATCATGTGTGTTTTTGAGCTAACATTTGTGATGTAGGGTTTGGATTCAAGCAAGCAATTCAAGTCAAGATCTATCAAGAATTCATTTCATTAAAGATCTACATTCAAGCTAGCCATTTCACACAAGTTTGCAGATTTCATAACAAGGGTTTGGTGAGTTGTAACATTACATGTTGTTCATTCATCATTTCCCTTCATTATTCTATTCCATTCCAAGGTTTAATTACCAACAAGGGCTTTGACCAAGGCAAACCCCCATTTACTAACAATCAAAAAGTTTTTCTTCGCTTGTGTGTTTATGTTTGTAGATTTAGGTTAAAGATCATTTGAAGTGAAAAGTTTCATTGCAAAGTTTTCATCTTCATGGAAACTCACCTACATGCCAGATCTAGAAGTTTTAGGACCTAAGATCTAAGAAGAAGGAAGTGTATACATTGAGCCTTATGACCACATTCAAAGATTTTAAAAATTTAGATCAGGAATAAGTCACCACCTAGGGCATCTTAGTCCTCCCGAGGGTATTTTTTAGAGATTCTTTTAGATTTTGTTCTGACATCCGAAGATTCTACATTTCCCCCCAAAAATAGCAGCGGGACTAAGAAAACAATAAAGGTGTCTTAGTCCTCCCTAGCATATTTTGACAACATTTTTGCATTTCCAAAATCCTCATCACATTTCTAGACTCCCCAAGTACACACATCCTAACTTATTGTCACTTAATTTTATCATTTGCACTCATCATTTAGCTTACATTACTAGTTTTTGTGAGTTGAATGTTAAGTTTCCTTTTCCAAGCTCTTGCTTGGTGGTGAACCCTTCGAAGCCTAAAGAACCCTCCCTAGGTCTTCCTTGTTGAGAATTGACTCACCTTTCGGTTGATAGTCAATCCAATTTGGGATCCTAGGGAATTATTGAATTTCAATAGGAGAAAAGTGGTGTTCTATGACCTAGGTTATAAATTACTCATTCCCCCATTGTTCATTTTGGTGAACCCGACATTTTGGGACATTCATTTTCTGATTTGGAGTTCATTAAAGTCCTAGATCTAGGTTACATTCATTCTTGCATTGCATCTTGCATTAGTGAAAGTGCATTTAGGGTTTCTCACATTTGCATTAGTGAAAGTTCATATAGGTTGAATTTTTGCTTTCTTGCATCATCTTATCTCATTGAAAAACTGAAAAGTGCATTGTCAATTATCCTAATTGCATTTAGGAACATTGTTATTGCATTCAAAATTAAAAAAATTGCATTCAACTTTGCATCCAATTTCTTGTCATTAGTCACTTTTTCTTGCATTCATTTTCGCACTTTTCTATTTCTAAACATCAGGTCCCTGAGTAGGCAACTTGGAAACACTTTCATCAATCCATTCTTTGCTATTTTTCTAAAAAAAAAATCTACTAGGACTAAAATTCCCTTACTGGCATCTTAGTCCCTCTGTGGGTTTTTGGCTCAGAACCCTGTTTGAGTTGTTTGTTGCCTATTTCAGTTTATGGAACCTCAAAATTACATCAACGGGACCAAGATTCCCTTTTTGGCGTCTTAGTCCCTATTGAGTTTGAAGCTAAGGTTTAAATATGCTTTTCTATGCTTCTATTTGTTGCTTTTAGTTTTATGTTACAGTTTGCAGAATTAAGTTGTTATTCCAATTTCTTTCATTTCAAGTGTATTTTGAAATCATTTCAATTACAAAAATCATTAGATCTGAAAATGCTCACATTTCTAAAACTTTGCATAATATGGATAAAAGTACTTTTCACTTTTGCATATACAATGTTTACATTCATAAAACTTTGCATGAGTTTGATAAAAGTGCTTTTCATTTTTGGATATACATGTTTTCATTCTTAAAGTTTTACATACATTGGATAAAAGTTTTTTTCATCTTTGGATACACATTTTTTACATTATTAAAGCATTTTATGAGATGGTTAAAAGTTCTTTTCATTTTTGGTCAAACAATGTTAGTACCGTACCTTTCTAGGCACGCTAAGAAAAATTTCATATCCCCTCCCTATGAGAGTGTTTTAGTGAAAGAGACCTTGGAAAATCCTAACAATCATACTAGTTCTTCTCCTAATATATCTCCTATTGGTGAAGAATATATTTTGGTGTTAGAAGAACCAATCAATGAGAGTTTTGAGAATCCTAGTTGTTTCTCTCCTTCTACCTCTCTTATTAGGCAAGACATTGATGAACATGAAGAAACAACCATAGGTAATCATGACGACCACATAACACAACAAGAGAAAATTGAAACTTCAACTATTCTACATTGATATCCCAACATCTTCACCTCTTGTGATAATGTTCTAGAGGATGAAAGTGTAAGTGAAGATATGTTGGTGTTGGATTATCAAAACTTTAAGATCTATGACAACCCTCTTTATGATCCTTCCCCTACCTATCCTATTTTGGATGACATTATAGGAAAAAGGAATTAAATTATGAATAATCATGATAATTACATTTTTTCTTCTCCTAATATCTCTCCTAGTTTTGAGGAAGATGCCTTGGTGTTAGAAAATACAACCAATGAAAATCGTGAGGAAAAAATTCTTGAACAAGATAATGACATCATTGATGAGAAAGACAATTCAACAATTGATCATTCCCCTACTTGTGATGAATTAATTTTGGAAGAACCAATCCTTGAATGTCAAGAACATTTAGTTTGTAGTTCTCCTAAAAACTCTTCTACTAGGGAAGATATCACGATAGAAGAAAATGAGAACATTGACAACAGTAATTCCTTAGATGAAGATGAGGAACTGACATTAGACTCCCCTTCACTAAGAGATCATGAAAATAAGGATAAGTATTTTGAGTTTATGCACATTAGATGCCCCTTGAAGTACTCTCCTTAATCTAAACTTATCATTTATCCACCTTCTCAAAAACCACAATTTCAAAACAAACCCGTCCTTATCCTCGAACCACCTAAGAACAATGTTTCACAGAAACTGAGTTACAATACCGTTTCTCATACATACAACACTAGGAACAATCCACAACCAAGATAGAAACCTTCAACATCCCTCCCATTTCCTAATCCTATCTTTCCTAGTGCCCCTCGTTTGCCTTACAAAGTGGAAAGGAGTATAATATTGTCAAACAACTTAAGAATACTCCTACTAAGGTATCTTAATGGGACCTTATTCAAGCCTCCCCTCACTATCATAACATGATTCAAAGTGCTTTACAACAAGTTCCCATCTCTTCTAATGCGCAACCAAATGACATAGCAGCCCTGATTCAAGGAATAAATGTTGACATTGTTTTCCACCAAAGTGAACTCCCCCCTTTGGAAGTGAAAAAACAACATGAAGCTTTCATAATAATATCTCAATATAAAAGGATAGGGATAAATTGAATACTTGTTGACAATGGCTTAGCCCTTAATGTGTGTAGTGTGACCCTTTTGGATAGGCTTGGCATCAATAAATCAAAAATTCAACCTAACTCTTTATCTATTAAGGGATTTGACAATGTTGGAAAACAACCACTTGGTGTGATCATTTTTCCTATTACAAATGGGAAGGCCACATTAGAAACACCAATCCATGTTATGCCTCATGATGTTTCATACAATATCCTTTTAGGTATATCGTGGATTTATGCAATGAATGGGGTGCCTTCTACTCTTCATCATAAAATGAAGTATATTTACAACAACAAAGTGTACACACTTGAAGCTAACCCTGACCCAAATAGTTGTTTGAACATTGAGAAAAACAAGGAGAATCCTTTGGCAACATTAACACCAACTACACAAGTGGAACCCGTGCAACAAAAAGACAAATAAAAACATATTGAGGAAGTCACGAAGCTATTAGAAGATGATTTGGGTTCCTTAGACTTCAAACCTACATTCATGGGAGAATACAAGATCACAAGCAAAGACTTTAGAAAGGGAAAGGAAAAAGCGGTAATGTCAATACCAAATTTGGAAGACCCTTCAAAAGCATCCACCTCAACCACTTTAGAAGAATAAGGAAATTATATGACAAATTTTAATGAGATAAACTATCAACAACCACTGAATCCTAAATAAATGAAAAAGCTTTATGGAAGAGGTTATGAGCTTATGAAACAACTAGGATATAGTGGAAAAGGATGTGGTGCTAGAGAACAAGGTATCCATGTCCCTATATAGCCTAACACACAAGAAAAGACTAGTGGTCTTGGTTATTGATAGACACTAGTGTTCTTGATTATTATCCTTTGAAAGAAACAAAACAAACAAAGAAATCTTCACTTAATTTCAATTTCATCTCTTAAAACACTAATGATTTGAATTTTTTAAGGAGAGAATAAAATATCACAATCTAAACAGTCTTGTATAGGTATGAAAACTAACACTAAGCAAGAGATCTTTTTGCTGCAAAATAAAGGAACATATTCTACTATTGATCAAGAGAGTATCTTGTTGAGACTCCTCCAAAATCGTTTGATATCCCTCCCTCTAAGAACTCAAAAGAAATTTTACTACAAGACTTCATTTTTTACATATCATAGAGTTCATGGTCATTCTACAATTGAATGTAAGGCTTTATGTGATAAAATTCAACATCTTAAGGAGTGTGGTGCTCTTCCTTATGAGCGAGTACCTAATTCCTCTAATTGATATTGATTTTCACTTTAACATTTTTCTCATCGGTTCACCCTTGTCCTGCACTAAATGGGGACAAGGGGTTAGTTAGCCTTGTCCTCGTATGTCACCTGTCATTGCCTCTTTTGGCTAGTTGATGACCTTTCATGTACATATAAGAGAAAGCTTGGGATGTGGACGATATTCCTTAATTTGGTTCACATGTGACATGCTAAGTTATACATTTTGGGGGCAACCCCTTCCCTTCTCATAATGTAGCTTATTGGAAACATATGACTTGGCATAGGGCTTTCTAAATAAGCTCTCATGTCTTCTTCTACTTTACAGAAATTGTTCATAGTAGTGGTGTTAACAACCACTTTAAAGTGGGGGCATACATCAACACTCATGTTTCATTGTGCGATTTTCTTTCTTCTTGTGATGGGTCCTTTTCTTGGTGGTTTCATTGTGTTTGATTTCCTCTGAGAGTGTGATATTTCTTTGACTTGTCCTCTCTTGGAGACATTAGGAACAATGTCCCCTAAGATTAATACCTCACACAAACTAAGCAAAACCCCTTCGAACATCCCTCTTTCTTGTTGCATTGCATCTTTTGTACCTTATTAAAATCATAGAGGTATAGCTTTGATATGGTTCCTCAGGGCTCACCTACTGAACAAATAGCTTCACTAGCCCTTATGAGCATGCATCTTTTGTACCTTATTAAAGTCATGGAGGTATGGCTTTGATATGGTTCCTTGGGGCTCACCCAGTGAACAACTAGCTTCACTAGCCCTTGTGAGCATGCATTTTCTTTTTGTCCTTATCATAGTCATGGGGGTATGACTTTGATATGGATCTCTTGGGGCTCACCTAGTGGACAACTAGCTTCACTAGCCCTTGTGAGCATGCATTCTATTTGCATAGTGGACAACATGTTCCACTTGTAAACCTTTTTGGACAAATAGCCTATACCCGATCCATAGCGCATTGGATGGCCAGTCGAAGCTTGATCTGTTGCATTTTTATTTTTCCTTCTTTTCATTTTCCTATCTTTGATGGTGTATGTTTGCGATCTGGTTATGGCTTCATATATCATATGCAAGTGTGTTCCTATGTTCCTATGTTGGTTTATCATGGGATCTTGATCCTAGGGGCTTGACCACCCTCTTGGTTATTTCCATCCTATCTTACTATCATTTGTACATTTGAACCCCTCTTGATTGTGTGGTTGGCTACTTTAGTGTGAGTTTGAAGAAAGTTCATCCTCTCACTAAAGTGGGGGCTAAATGTAGTGTAGGAAAATGCATACCTTTTCATTTTCACACTTGTTTGGGTCTACCTTGCTTTATTTATCCTTATTTATGTCTTAATTGGTCCTATTTTGCATCCACAAGCCTAATAAATTATATCTTTTTTATGGCTAATCCCCACAAACATCAAAGGATAAATGATAATTTAATGATTCTAGTTGTGTATCCTTGATTTTTGGGCTGGGACTAATAAGATACCTAGGGAGTCTTTGTCCCCCAAAGGTCTTGGGACCCTGATTTCAAGTGCACCTTAAATTGGTCCCTTTTTGGAGTTTGTGCCCTGAGTTTCATGCCTCGGGACTAAGACACCACCTAGGGAATCTTAGTCCCCCTCAAGTTATTTTTCAGGATTTAATTTCAAATCTTGGTAGGATTTAGCCTCCTTTAATTAATGATTTCATATGTCGGCTTGTTGTGGTGTAATTTTGAGATATTAAGCATGGATAAGTATAAATACAAGGTTCTTTCACTCATTTTCACATCAAGACTTTTGCGAGAGAATTCCTAATAGCATAATTGAGTTCAAAAGATCATTCAATAGAAATTCATCAAGCATTTGGAGCCATCATCAAGATTCTAGCATCATGTCAAATATATTCTTGCATCATGTGTGTTTTTGAGCTAACATTTGTGATGTAGGGTTTGGATTCAAGCAAGGAATTCAAGTCAAGATCTATCAAGCATTCATTCCATTCAAGATCTACATTCAAGCTATCCATTTCACACAAGTTTGTAGATTTCATAACAAGGGTTTGGTGAGTTGTAACATTGCATTTTGTTCATTCATCATTTACCTTCATTATTCTATTCCATTTCAAGGTTTAATTACCAACAAGGGCTTTGACCAAGGAAAACCCCCATTTACTAACAATCAACAAGTTTTTCTTCTATTGTGTGTTTGTGTTGCAAATTTAGGTTGAAGATCATTTCAAGTGAAAAGTTGCAAAGTTGCATTGTAAAGTTTTCATCTTCACATAAACTCACCTACAGGCTAGATCTGGAAGTTTCAGGACCCGAGATCTGAGAAGAAAGAAGTGGAGACATTGCACCTTAGGACCACATTCAGAGATTTCAGAAATTCAAATCGGGACTAATTTTCCACCTAGAGCGTCTTAGTCCTCCCGAGGGTATTTTTAGAGACTCTTTCATATTTTGTTTTGACATCTGAAGATTCCACATTTCCCCTAGAAAAAGTAGTGGGACTAAGACAACAGTAAGGGCATCTTAGTCCTCCCTAGCATAGTTTGACAACATTTTTGCATTTCCAAAATCCTCATCACATTTCTAGACTCCCCGAGTACACACATCTTAACTTACTGTCACTTAATTTTATCATTTGCACTCATCATTTAGCTTGCATTAGTAGGTTTTGTGAGTTGAATGTTAACTTTCCTTTTCCAAGCTCTTGCTTGGTGGCAAACCCTTTGAAGCCTAAAGAACCCTCACTAGGTCTTCCTTGTTGAGAATTGACTCACCTTTGGGTTGATATTCAATCCAATTTGGGATCCTGGGGCATTCTTGAATATCAATATGAGAAAAGTGGTGTTCTATGACCTAGGTTATAAAGCACCCATTCCACCATTGTTCACATTGCAATGATACCATTCCTGCCAGGATTTGAGATCCCAAAATTTGATAAATACAAAGGGTGTGGAAATTCAAAAGATCACATTAAGAATTTTATGTGGCATGTATGGAAGTAGCATACAATGAATCCTATCTAATGTGTATTTTCCCATGTGGTTTGGGAGGCCAAGCCATAGAATGGTTCTCACACCTACCTCAAGGAATCTAAACTTTTCAAGAAATAATAGATCAATTTGTAGCACACTTCTCCTACAATCTTGATATGGATGTAAGTTTGGAGGAACTATATACCCTTAAACAAAACAAATGTGAATCATTTGTAAAATTTTTGCAATGATGGAGGCATAGAGATAGTAAATGTAAATGGCCAATTCTTGAGAAAAAACAAATAGAGATCATTATTGCAAACATGGAAACAAACTTATCCTTCCAGCTAAAAATTCAATGTGTCTCGACATACAAATAACTCATCCCTAGGGGTCTTAACATTGAAAGAGCCCTCATCGCACAAGGAGAAACACAAGCATATAAAGATAATCTTTCATCATCTAGTTCAAATGACAAACCTCGTATATGGACCAAAAAAAAGAATGATGGCGTAGTTGATGTGAAAGGTGTGTTCAATGCTCCAAAATAAACTTAACATGGAGATAGTAAATGTAAATGGAGGCATAGAGATAGTAAATGTAAATGCAAATGTAAATGGACTATTCCTGAGAAAAAACAAATAAAGATCATTATTGCAAACATGGAAACAGAGTTATCCTTCCAACTAAAAATGCAATGTGTCTCGACATACAAAGAACTCATCCCTAGGGGTCTTAACATTGAAAGAGCCCTCATCACACAAGGAGAAACACAAGCATATAAAGATAATCTTTCATCATCTAGTTCTAATGACAAACCTCGTATATGGGCCAAAAACAAGAATATTACTAATGATGGCATAGTTTATGCAATGCATCTCAACGATGGAGGCATAGAGATAGTAAATGTAAATGGCCAATTCCTAAGAAACAAAAAATAGAGATCATTATTGCAAACATGGAAACAGACTTATCCTTCTAGCTAAAAATGAAATGTGTCTTGACATACAAAGAACTCATCCCTAGGGGTCTGAACATTGAAATATCCCTCATTACACAAGGAGAAACAAAAGCATATAAAGATAATCTTTCATCATCTAGTTCTAATGACAAACCTCATATATGGGAAAAAAAAAAAACGTTACTAATAATGTCGTAGTTGATGCGAAAGTTGTGTTCAATGCTCCAAAACACACAAATGCACAACAAAACACGTAAGCACAAAATTACCAACAAAAAATCAATAATGCCAACCCTCAAAGAGGACCACCACCTCAAAAAAATTACCCTCAACAACGCAAGTACACACCTTTGGGGGAACCTATTGAAGTGGTAATGCAAAAATTGGTACAATCATTCCATTTTGTTCCATTCCATATTTTCTTCCATCATGAACTTTCTTCCATTTCACATAAACTCCTAATAAAGCTAGTTATCCTTTTTATGGCTTGAAATTGATTAATGTCTAGCATCACTCGCTTTCCTGTCCATGCCACTTGCTCTTCACCTCATGATCCTAATAAAATTGGTAATATTCCATTTCCGTTCATATTTGGTCTTATGCCTGGCTAGGGGAAAGTCTTAGATCTCAATTTTTTGAGGGAACCCTTGAGAAAATAATGGGGGATAACCTTGGGTTATTTGTCTCCCTATGATGATCATCCACTGATTCACTTTCCATACTGATACCACACCGTTATAACTCATTATTCACCTTTCACTATTCATAATCCATAATAAACACTATCATATCTATCACAATCCACCTTTTCTAATAAACTTTATCACTTGTCACAATTCACATTCCCTAATAAACCATCCCTTGCTAAAACTGACACTTTTCCTAATAACAAGCAAAACATATTTCAAACACTGCACTTAACAAATCATGTAATAACAAATAAACTATCAAGCTAATTCTTCATGTCTACTAGATCAATTTCCTATTTTCATCATTTGTCTTTTTCTATGGTCTTTTTTCTTATACAGGTTGTCGCATTCCTTGAAACCAGGCTAGGAGTCTTATACAAGGTGCCTCATTTCTGAAACTAGAAACTCTTTCTATTGTTTTCCATCCCTAGCAAGAAGATCTAAATGGTTTTTGACTCATTTGGTCTAGTTGTCTTATCTTTTATCTGATTTCTTTGTTGTCATGTTCCTATGCTAATTGAGGATATTCAGAATTGATTAGAGTGGCAAGGATGGATGATGATGTTTTTTGTTTGTTTTTTGTTTACTATTTGCCTTGACAATATGGCTAGGGGAAACTAAATTTCTAGTCTAAGTCATGGCATTCCTTGTTTGAAATGTGTATGTTTATGCAAAGGGATCACATTTCACACCAATATTTTTTTCATACCTTACTGTACGTCACCCCTTTGCAAAATAGAAACACTCAATTATGATAAATGTGCACTTATCAAGGATTCTGATGATATATTCATCACTTTCCTTTCTACATCCTTTCATCTTCCTAACTATTCTTCATTTCCTAACTAACTATTCTTATGGTCCATTCCTACATCCTAATATTGTGCTATGACACACACAAAAATCTTACCCTATATACACATTTGTATTAGATATCATACCAACATTAGTTCATAGGTCCAACCTGAATGCACAGTTAGGTCATCATCTACCATCTTATCCTGCATTCACAAGCATGTTAGTATCCATCACATAATAAGCATCCATCAATAACATCATAATCATCATCATATCCATCCCATATAGAACCAAATGCAATATCATATCACAACAAATCGAAAAAAAAAATCCATATACATTTATCGCATACATATGTACATAGCATACATCATAGAGTAGTTCATCATAATGAAATCATGTCATAAAACCATTATCATAAGCATATCATAAATAATAAAGAATAATCATAACATGCATATAAAAAACATAGACATCATCATATAATCACCACAAAATAATGCATCTCATATATATATCCAAAAAAGTGTCTTGGTACAATATCATAATATCAAAACTAGAGCTCACAAGCTCAATCAAAATGTACATCAATGTCTTATACAATAATATATAGTTTTGTCTACCTAGTGTTTCCCCTTTCCTATGGAGGTGATTTTCTCTCCTATCTTACTCCTGATGGCCCTACTCTTGTATCTCATGTCTATGCCCTCAATGGTGGTTGTGGTGGTCTCCAAGGACCCTCTACTCTTGTGCTCATTATCCTCCTGGAATGTGAGCGACTTTATGATCTGTTCTATGTGTAGATAGGGTCTCTTTGTGTTTGAGGCACTGCATCCTCATACAAATCTCTATAATATCAGGTCTCTTGACCCACCTAATATAGTTATCATGCTAGATCTACAATCAGTCCACTAACTATCTCAATGAAGCTCATAGCCCTCTTCTCTACTCGTTGTTCCCGAATCACTGTAGTGTCTCTCTCCACTGTTAGTTGTGCCATTTAACCCTGTAAGCCTACTACTATGCTTGTAACCTTGTAATCTGAGCCTACAAAGTGGCCACCTATGCCTACAATGGGTCTAGGGCATCTCCAATCTCTCCCTCCTAAATCGACAGATCCTCTAGTACCTCCTTGACTAGTACCTCTGGTAGATCCATCTCAACATCCTCAATCTCCACATCCTCCTATTGTGCCTCCTCATCCCTCATCTCCTCCTCCTCTATTATAGCTGGTAACACCTGAGGGATAATAGGAATAACTCGTTTGCCTCTCCCCTACACTCGATGTCCTCCTCCTTCATCTCCTCCATCATCTTTGTCTCTACCATCATATCCTCTCTCACCCATGACTCCATCTCCATCTCTCCCTCTCCATCAGCCTTGTAGCCTTTGTGGCCTCCCTCTCGATCCCCAACTTGGTTTGTCTTAAGACATTGGTATACCTATATTTTTCAACAAAATTGGTCGGTGTTGTGCAAACTAGGAATTTTACTCCACCATAATCCCTGCATTTGTTAAATCAGGCCCATCCCCCACTGAATAGGTTGCAGACCCTCAAACTCTTGTATTGTTACCTAGGCACTAATCATCGGCCCCTAATGCACTAGCTCTCATGTTGATCAAGAAAACATAGCCTATCCAACTACCATAACACCTGCTCTGAAAGTCATCTTTCAATAATGTGTACAAACTACATTAATCGCCCAATCAAATACTATGTCTATCTACAATAAGGTAAATTCTCTATATCATCATCCCATGGACAAAACTACCTATATGGTCTCCATGTGAAGCCCACTAGCATGTTTATCTTGTGTCTCTAGTATCCCAACTCCCCCATGTGACTATGTGTAACTACCCCTCCATACATATATACATAAGGTAGTCTTGGAGCTAAATCTCTATCAGTTAGAGGCTGGCACACTGCGATATGCTCCCAAGCCCATATCTATAACAATTCTACCCCACAACTGATAGAATAGGCCCCTCTATATACAATGTCATGTAATTGGAAGTATAGCATAGCCAACACACAAGGTCCCCATGCATAGATGGTCCCCTCAGTCATCATGCCCTCTAGAACTCTACCCCATCCAATTGGGAATTTGTGCCCTCGTTGATCTAGAAAACACTACATATCACAACAATTAGTCTCTCATATCTATCCACAAGTACATCCCAACGGATCCCATACTCCTCAATTCCAAAGTACTCAATTTCAAACACTCTAACCAATGTTACATATCCACCATCAGGGTCATACACTGCTCTCTCCCTATGGATCAAAATCAAGAGGATGTGCCATACATCGAGGGTCATAGTTGCCTCCCTTGTTGGGTACCATCTCTCTACTAAGACTATTAGTAGACCCTGGTTAGCCCTAATCTCAAGCATGAAAATAATATAGTGTAATCCCATTGCAAACATTGTCACTCGCTCGCCTGCATCCAGATGGTGTCGTAATGCCATCGAGTTCGGTCTACTCTCACACATATACAAGGAAATAATATCTCCTACAATCCCATAAGAAGCATTCAAGCAATCCAAAACATCTATCTTATCATGTGTGACAAATTGAAATCACAAAATTCCTATGCAAATTGCTTTATTAAGGCTAACAGTCAAATGCGTCGCCCAATTCTACACATGTTTCACTCTGATTTTTACACTTGTATCGCCAATATTTCCACTTGCGTAGCTTTGTTTTTGACACATGTGTTGCTAAAATAAACACATGCAACTCCATAGGATACATGTGTCGTGCAACACACTTATGTCATGCAAAACACTTGTGGTCTGACCCACACATGCGGTGCTATATTACAATTTGTTGTTGTTTTATAAATGTGTCGCATAAACCCACATTTTTGGCACTTGTGATGACAATTGCACTGTAGAATTTTGCATCATAATTGTTTCCCATTTTTGAGCCCTAAATCTAGCATATAAACATAAAAATTCCCAAACAAAAAATGGTGCATACTGCATCTCTTAACCCCTCTGGCTACATGTAAGTCTGCAAGTTCCAAGCTCAATGTGATTCCTATAGAATCCCCACCATAGCTTCACTGCTCTACTGCTTTCTCTCACTCCACTCCTCTAAATCTCTAAAAGCTTGGTGTGCAAATGAGGATTTTTTCCCCAAATAGCATATATATAGGCCCTCAAAATCTTAATGGGCCCCTTTTTACACTACTTGTACTAGGTTTGCCCTAAAATTTCTAATATTTCCTACCTATTTGTCATGTCAACTTGGTTTTTCTTGCTCAATGCACCTTATTACCTTCTAAAATCTTGTCAAAAAAATTTCCTCAATTTTTTTTATTTTTTTTAGTTTTTCACCAAATTTCCTAAGGGAGCATCATAATCCCATTTTCGCTAGGGCATGCTGGGGCAAGGACCTAATTAGAGTTTTTTCGTAATTTTTATTTGAGACAATGCTCAAAATCACACTGTCTCAAAGAGGGGAAAAATGTAGAAACTTAAAATTATCTTGAGCCTGTGACATTTTTTGACTAATGTCTTGTCCAATTCTTCATCTAACTCTTATTTATTTTTCTAACCTTTAATTCTTTGTCAGATAACCCTAATTTTGTCTAGTCCTAATCCAATTTCACCCTCTTTCTCATGCACACATAATTAAATAATTTTCATTATTTAATTATCCTAATGTCTACCACCTCATTATATGTCTGATTAAATAATTATTATTTAATAATTTGATTATTAACATTGTCTTAGATTAAATAAATTTTTTTATTTATTCAATCTCACTAACCTAATTTACAGTCAAAAATTGATTAAATTATTTAAATTTAATTAATTATCAATGGTTTTGAAAATAAATGATTTTTCATTTATTTTGATTTTTTGAAAATGAGCTCTTACAAACTTCCATAATTTTTGAAATTCAAACTCTTACAAATGGCCACTCATTTCAAATTTGAACTCTTTGAAATTCCCATTAATCTTGCTTATTTTCTTTCATCCATTAATTTAGCTTCCATCCGACTAATTTCAAAATCACATGGCACTAATTTCAAATGTGCAAATGAGCAAGTTTCCTATGGATTTTGTCTCATGTGATCTTGATTGTCCATTCTCTTCTTGATCTCATTTGTCCATTTCACCACCACTTCATCTATAAATTTGATCTTCAAACTCCATTATTCTCTAACCACCATCTTCGAATCTTTACTGTCGCCATTATCGTCTTAAGCAATCCATAAGTGCACTCCAGAAATATGAGAGCAACACTTTAAAATCTTTCAAAGCAAAGAGAAGAAAGGAAATAGAAGTGATTCAACTATGGCATAAGAGGTATAATTTATGTTTTGTGTGCTTCCATTTGATCTTTTATGCAATTTTTTTTCTATTTCTTGGATTGGGAATTTAATCTTGATACTAATAGTTTGGTGCTTGTTGTGCAAGTTTCAAGCTTTAAACATGATTTTTCCCTGTCGAACACTATCTAGACTATGTCGGTATAGGGTGTCACTGATAAAAACATAACAGGAGGCTTGGTGTATGAAGGTCTTGAATTGGTTGTTTGACAAGTCAAGAGGAAGAATTTGGTCATTAAGGTAATCATAAATTTCTTTGTGCTAGGGTGAATTAGGACCAACAATTTCACACATGAGCTCAAATTCAGAAACATTGAAAGTGGGAATCAAAAGTCACTCCACCAAGAACTCGCACTAATATACATATTATGAGGTATGTAAAGTAGAGATCCAATTTCCAACATGGTGTCAGCTGCTTTGTTTTGTATTCTAGGAATTTTCTCAAATATGATGGCATCAAAGTACTACTTAAAGTTGTCAACCATCCTCTTGTAAGGCACGAGTTTCTAATCTTTTGTCTCATAGTCATCATTAACTTGTTGAACAACCAACTGAGAATCACCATAGACATACAGGTTCTTGATATTCCATTTGATAGCTATCCTAAGCCTTGTAAGAAGACCCTCATATTCAACAATGTTGTTTGTACATGGAAAATCCAATTTGTAGGAATTAGGGATTGTGTCTCCTTATAGTGTGATAAAAATAATTCTAGCTCTGAACCCATGGTGGGTATGAGACCCATCAAAATATAACTTCCATTTTGTAGATGTCATCACTATAAATGTTGCTCCATCAGGAAAATCTGATACAAGATGATGATCTACTATAGTGGGAGCATCCACTAGTTGATCTACTATTATTTGTCCTTTTTATTTCTTTTTGGTCAACATATTCGATATCAAATTCACTTAAAATTATCACCCATTTTGCTAATCTACCAGTAAGAACTACTTTGTTGAGAAAATATTTTAGGGGATCTATTTTCTCCATGAGCTTGGTTTGATGATTTAGCATGTAATGTCAAATATTTTGTGAAGCAAAGACAATAGTAATACATGCATGATCAATAGGATTATAATTGAGTTCATACCTACGTAGCTAACTATGCAATGAATTTGTGAATGGACTGTAGCTTCCCTTGTAGACTACGCAGCTAAGCCAGATTAGATGGTGGAGGCATACCTATGATATCTTTTATCTTTATAGGATCAACTTCAATACCTTTGTGAGAGATAATATATCCAAGAATTTTTCCAAAAGTGACTCCAAAGACACATTTTTTAGGACTCAATCTGACTTTGCTATTTTCACATCTGGTGAAGACCTTATCAAGCACAACGAGATGACCTTCTCTTGTAAAATATTTCCCTAACAAATCATCAACATAATCCTTCATAAGATTATACATCATTCCATGGAATATTATGGTCATAGATCTCTAATAAGTCGCTTTGGCATTCTTAAGACCGAAAGGAATTACATTCCAGCAATAAGTACCCCAACGACATGTGAAGCTATTTTATGTTGATCCTCAAGAGAAATTTTGATTGATTATAATCAAAAAATTCATCCATTAGTGACAACATCTCATATCCAACTATCAGATCCACTATGATATCAATATTTGGTAAGGGGAAATCATCCTTAGGGAATGCTTTGTTTAAGTCTCTAAAATCGGTACATATTTAGATTCCCTGAGCTGGCTTTGTAACTCATACTAAATTTGATATCCATTCAACATGGTCTATGGGTCTAATGAAGCCAACATCTAACAACATTTTCAGCTCAACCTTGACCAATAAGGTAATCTGAGGATGCATTTTTTTTCAGCTTGTATTTTACAGGCTTTGCACTCAGATACAGAGGTAAATGATGAATGACTAGCTCAAGATCTAGCCCGAGCATGTCAACATAAGACCAAGCAAATTTGAATTGTCTTTCTAAGAAGAATATGATGAAATCTATTTTCTTTGTCTCTATTAGGGAAGTTGCAAAGTGTATCATCTTTGGATTTTTAGTTATACTGATATTTGTTGCACATATGTTACCTATGTTTGTCATTGTTTATCATTGATGTCAAAACTCAATTTTCTTTTTCATTAATGTCAACACTCAAATTGGATTTTCATTCATGCTTACATTTGTATGTAGCTATTATACTATGATGATTTGCTAATAGTGATGTTGTTGATGTTCATGGTTGGATGTCATGCCTTGAATCTATTTATTGTCAGTAGAGATGATACCATGATGGTATATTAAGATGAGGATTAGAAGTATTAAGATGAGGATTAGAAGCAATGCCAATGTTTGGGATATGTTGTTGATGGTCTTTAGTATGATGTATGCTCTCTCCTATTGTTCCTGGGGGAGTATGTGTTGCTACAAGGATGTTTTGGTCTTCGGATGTTGGTGGAAGTTTTTTCTACAATAAGTTTCTTTGAAGATTGTTTGGGAGAGTGCTCTGTATTCCTCCACCTTTGAAGATATGGTCTTGAGGTCTAGGATTCAATGTTTTTCTTCTGTGGATGTTGCACTCCTATCTTTTCAATTCACTAGTGTTGTCAAGGAGGTCTATGGTAATTGCAATGGGTTGGAAACTTGGTTGCCTATCAGGACTAGTCTGAAAAATGCTTTGAATTTCTCCACATTGGTATTTTTGTTCCTTAATCTTGGTGGATGTGCTTATTGTGTTTGTGCAATGTCTTAGATCATATTTCATGTGTTGAAGTTTACCTCAAGTCGATCTGTTAATGTTCTCTCATGGATGTGTCTTATGGGGCTTTTGGGATGAAGTGCTTTATTTTTGTTTGGTTTGTGGTGGTTTTTTTTGGCATGAAAGTGAGAAATAAGTTTATGGAAGTGTTGTTGGATATTCATAGAACGTCTCTTTATGGCTCGCATATCAATGGTTGATCTCTTTGGTGTCACATATTTTTTTGAGTTGGTCCTCTAGGTAATTTGTGGTTGTTTGGCCGACAGGGCTTGATCTCTTGCTTGTGTTATGTGCTTGGGGGTCTACACCAATAATTGATGTTGTTTTAGGGTCTTGCGCTATCCTATTAAGAACCACATTGAGTAAATTTAGTTGGAAGATGTGTTTTTCGGCTGACTGGCAATGTGCTACATGTTTCCTTATTTTTGACTTGTGATGTTGTGCGCTAGTGCATGTGATTTTTGGGATCACATTGGAAGATGTAATAATATTTTTTGGTCCTCTCTATCTTTTGGATAGGACCACCTTCACCACAATTATATTTTATGGCCAACTTGTTGGGATCATTATTTATCTCTTGTTCTATCTAACCCAGTTTGATGTTTTCTTTACTTGAAGATGATATAAATGAAAGAAAAAATTAGTTGCAAGTAGTGTGGTGGTGTGAGAGTGTGGAATGATGAACTAAGTAATGTGAGTTGTAGAGGAGAAAGGTCAGACTCACTTCAACGCATCAGTGAACAAAGTGTATTGTTGACATATGTTGTAAATTCTAAATCTTTATGTACCTACTATTAGAAAGTGAGTCTCTTCAGTAGGTCCTTGTATCTTTCCCTGGGATTGTGCACCTCATCCTACAAGTCCTTTGTATCTCTCCCTAAGGTTGTGTGCCTTAGCCTACAAGTCTTTCAGGGAGCAGTGAGCTTCATATATTATGAAATTTCTCAATGTGGTTTTTTCCTTCTTGGGTTTTCCATGTATATTTGGTGTTATCTTGTGCATGTGTGTTCATGGATTTATCTTTCATTGTTGTTTATTTTATTAAGAGTTTCTAATCTATTTAAGGGTTGTTGATATTATTAAAAGACTGCATTTTCATTGTGCTAAAGGGTTTAAGGTTTTTGAGGATACTAATTCAGCCCCCCTCTTAGTATCTAGGTGTGTTCAACAATTGGTATTAGATCCAAGTTCCTCTAAAGAAGCTTAACCACTTGAGGAAAGGTCTGGGATTGCACAAGATGGATCTTATAAGGCACCTAGGTTTGATGGAACAAATTACTTTTTTGGAAAGTAAGAATGGAAGGCCATCTAAACTCTCTAGGGTTTGGAGTTTGGCAATCTGTCAAGGATGGTTACACTACTCCTACTACTGCTCATACAGATATAGTTGAGATTAGGTTGTATGAGAATAATTCCAAGGAAAAGAATGCCATCATGAATGGGTTAGCTAATTCAAAACTTATGAACTAGTTGATGAATTATAGTTCTACTAAGGATGTCTAGGAAAAGCTTAGCAACATGTATGAAGGAGATAATACAGTGAAGAAAGTCAAGATGAAAAACTTCAAGAGAAATTTTGAAACCCTGAGGATGACAGAGGATGAATATATTGCTAGTGACATGTTCTAGGTGGATGAAGTGGTTACTAGCATCAGAGGTCTTGGTGGAGAAGTGAAAGAAGATGAGATTGTGAAGAAAGTTATGAGATCTCCCTAAATATTATATTCATAAGGTATTTGCTATTGAGGAGTCCAAGGACTAGGATAAGTATTCAGTACATCAATTTTTTGGTGCTCTTATAGCCTTTGAAATGAGATAATTTGAAAAAGATGCTCCAAAGAAGGAAGCAACAATCAAAGCTAGTAGGAAGGTAGAAGATGAAACAACTGATTAGAATGTTGAATTTGATAAGGTAGAAGAAAAATTTATGAGAAGATTGAAGAAGGGCACTAGAAAATAAAAAAGTAAGTTACCTTTCAATTGCTTCAATTGTGGGAGAATTGGTCATTTTGCCTCTAAATGTCCTTTTAAAGAATATGAAGATAGCAAAAAAAGAGAGAAGTTGTTCCTTAGAAGATGAGGATAATGATTCAAATGATGAAACCCTCTTCACAGCCTTGAAAGTTGATTACAAAAAGAGTGATATTGAAAAATGTAAGAAGTTTGGTACCTTGCAGGATGACAAAGATAATGAAAAATCAATGGTTGTGTGGAATTCCTTTCATACAAGGGAAGAGGAAAATACTTGGACGATTGACAATAGTTTCTCTAACCACGTGACTGATGACAAGGGAAGGTTCATCAGCCTTAAGAAGTGGAATGGTGGATCTATCAATTTTGTTGGTGATGATTCAACACAAATTTGTGGAGAGGGTGCTCTAACCATTGATGGAAAAAACAAGACTAACGATGTCCTCTATGTCAAAGGGTTGAAGCAAAATCTCCTCAATGTTAGTCAAATGTGTAGTAAGGGGTACAACCTTAAATTTCATTCCAAAGGTTGTGAGATCAAGAAGCTAGGGTCAAGAATATTATTTTTAGAAGGTACTAGGACAAATGGAAATTTCTATCATCTAAAGGAGGCAAATGGAAGAATTTGTTTATTGGCTCAATCTAGTGAATGTTGGTTGTGGCACAAGCGAATGGGACACATCAACTTTGACAATATGGTGAAGACCATCTCTACCCATGCAGTGAGAGATATGCCTAAGATAACTAAGCCTATAAACACATTATGCAAGGAGTGTCAAATGGGAGAGCAGACAAAGACAAGTTTCACTTGAGCAAGGAGTGTTCTTCTACAATGCCATTAGAGTTGATTCAAGCTGACCTATATGTAACTACAAGAACAAAGAGTCAACAAGTTGAAAGGTATTTTATGTTTCTTTTTTATGATTACTCTAGAATGACTTGTGTTACATTTTTAAGAGAAAAATAAGAAGATTTTTATAAGTTTAAAATTTTCAAAGAAAAAGTTGAGAATGAAATGAATGATAAGATCAAATTCTTAAGATCAGATAAATGAGGTGAATTTACTTCATATGAATTTGAAATTTTTTGTGATAATCATATTAGGAGACATATGTCTCCTCCTAGGACTCCTCAGAAGAATGGGGTATTGGAAAGGAAGAATAGGAGTATGCAAGAGATGGCTAGGGCAATGATGAAAGATGCATATATGCCTAATATATATTGGAAGGATGGAGTTCACACTACTATCTACCTGCTTAAAAAAGTACAGTTGAGGGTCAATAGCACTAACATCCCTTATGAGCTATGGTATGAAAGACCTCCCACTATCAGATACTTTAGGATCTTTGGCAGTAAATGCTACATCAGGAGAGATGAAGACCTTGAAAAGTTTGATTCAAGGTGTGATGAAGGGATCTTCCTTGGTTACTCAACCAGAAGTAAGGCCTATAGACGCTACAATAAGAGATCGGGAAAGATGATTGAAAGCACAAATGTTAAGGTAGATGAAAATTTGTTTTAGATCTCACAAGAACCAAAGGGTTGTGGATCTAATATACCTCCCTACATTAAAGAAGAACTAGAGAAAGAAGAGAAGGATCAAGAAACAGAAAGGGCCCCTAAGACTCCAACAAAGTATGTTCAAAAGAACCATTTAGAAGATAAAATCACTAGAGATAAGAATGAAGGTTTTCATAATAGGAGAAGGATCACAAAAGCAAGTGAGCAAGTGAATTTGTGCTTACTATCAAAGGTAGAGCCCAAGACCTTTTTTGATGCTAGAAAAGATGAAGGATGGATGAAGGAAATGGAAGAAGAATTGAACTAGATAGAAAATAATTAGACATGGGAATTGTTTCCCAAACCAATTGATAAGAATGTTATAGGAACAAAGTGGGTGTTTTAGAACAAGTTGAATGAAGATGGTGAAGTTATGAGGAGCAAATCAAGATTGGTGTGTAATGGTTATTCACAAGTTGAAGGTATTGATTTTGAGGAGAATTTTCTCTAATAGCTAGAATAGAAGAAATTAGGATGTTTCTTTCCTTTGATTCTCACAAGAATTTGAAGTTCTATTAGATGGATGTAAAGTCGGCCTTCTTGAATGGTGATTTAGAGGAAGAGGTCTACATTGAGAAACCAAATTGTTTCTAGTTATCTAAAAATCTAGACATGATTTGAAGACTCTAGAAATATTTGTATGGACTCAAGCAAGAAATCTCCTAGAGCTTGGCATGCTTGGTCAGATAAGTACTTACTTCAACAATGTTTCAAGAAAGGTACCGCAGATAGTAATATTTACATTAAGATAGAGGAAGACAAGATTATGATAGTTGTTGTGTATGTTGATGACATCATCTTTGGTGGAGATGATAATATATTTATAAGAGGTTTGCATAAAAGATGCAAAAAGAGTTAGATATTTCCATTATTGGTGAGTTGTCTTTCTTCCTTGGGCTTCAAATTGTTCAACTAGATGATGGTATCTTTATTTCTCAGGCTAAGTGTGTTAGAGAGATGTTGAAGAAGTTAAACATGGAGGATTCCAAACTAGTTAGTACTCCTATGGTTATCGGTTGTCACTTGATCAAGGTCTATTATACTTGACTGCTTCTAGACCTGATATTGTACATGCAATATATTTGGCAGCTAGATTTTAAACTAATCCTAGGAAAACACATGAGAAGGCACTAAAAGGAATATTCAGATATCTAAAGGAAACTCCAAATTATGATTTGTGGTATAAGAAGGATGATAAATTTTATTTGAGTTCCTATACTGATGTTGATTGGGTAGGATGTGTGGATGATTGGAGAAGCACCAATGGAAGTGCATTTTTCTTAGGAAACAGATTGGTCTCTTAGTTTAGTAATAAGCAGGACTTAGTGTCCCTATCCACAACTAAAGTTGAGTATATTGTTGTAGCATATTGCTGCATTTAGGTACTTTAGATGAAGTAGACTTTGAAGGATATAAAGGTGGTGTATGATGAACCCATTCCCATTTTATGTGATAGTACCTGTGTAATAAACATTTCGAATAATTTGGTGATGCATTCAAGGACCAAATATATTTCTATCTGATATCACTTTCTAAGGGAAAAGGCTATAGAACAAGAAGTTAGATTGGAGTATGTTCCTACTAAGGATCAAATTGTAGACATCTTCACTAAGGTACTTTCAAAGGGAATTTTTGAGTATCTATGGCAGAAGTTAGGGGTTATTTCCCCTCCTAACTAGATGCATAGATAGTGCATCCATCTAGTAGGAGAAATTCATGTCATATCTTTTTCTCCCAGATTAATGTGTGCTACCTCATAGGGGGAGTAGGTAGTTGGTTGGTTGATGTTGATAGGGGGAGCATGTATAATTTTCTAAAGGAGAAGTGCAAGGGTTAATATTGTGCTAATGATTTAAATAAAGACCTTGGCTCTTTTTCCTTGATGTAAAGGCGGAGAATGTGTAGGTGTGTGTTGCCATCAATTCCAAAGGGGGAGACTATTGCACATATGTTACCTATGTTTATCATTGTTTATCATTGATGTCAACACTCATTTTGGGTTATCATTTATGCTTACATTTGTATCTTGTTGGTATACTATGATGATGTGCTAACAATGATGTTTTTGATGTTCATGGTTGGATGTCATGCCTTGAGTATGTTCGTTGTCACCAAAGATGATATCATGATTATATATTAAGATGTGGATTAGAAGTAATGTTGTTGTTTGGGATATGTTGTTGATGGTCTTTAGTATGTTGTATGCTCTCTCCTATTTTTCTTGAGGGAGTATGTGTTGTTCCAAGGATGTTCTGGTCTTTGGATGTTGGTGGAAGTTTCTACTATAGGGAGATTCTTTGAAGACCATTTGAGAGAGTGCTTTGCGTTCCTCTACCTTTCAAGATATGGTCTTGCAGTTTGGGATTCAATTTTTTTGTTTTGTGGATGTTGCACTCCTATTTTTTCAAGTCACCAGTGTTGTCGAGGAGGTATTTAGTAATTGCAGTGGGTTGGCAGCTTGGTTGCCTGTCAGGACTGGTTGAGAAAATGCTCCACATTTCTTTGTATTGGTATTTATGTTCCTATTACCTATTTTTCACTCCAAGCTCAAACAGGTAGAGCTGAATGAAGTTCATCATTTATAGGTACAAAAAAATTTCATATTTTTGCTGATTGAGTGTTCATTGATCATCATTGAGATCATCTTACATATGTGTCATAAATTATTGTGCAAATGTTTAAATAGAAAATTAAGAAAATTTGCATAATGATACTTTTATTCATTTTGTGAAATGCTGAATCTCACACAAGCCGCGAGAGTAACTGAGTTTGTTTCTGACAATCAAGAGATGAATACAAAATTTAAATGGAAAGACTACACTGCTGAAAATAACATAAGCGTAAAAAAGAGAAGCAATTCATCATTGTCTATAATGATGAATCACTTCGTTGGTGCTTCTAGCCGTCGTGCCTCCAAGCAGTTGCAGCCTCGCTTCATCGCTCTGTGTACCTACAAAATCATTAACGAAATGGTATTAGAGTTATACTCTAAGCAATGGTGAATTACTTTCTGCCTTACACCTATGCTATAGACAGGAATGTAATTTTCATTAAACCGAGCATTCATCAGATAATTGCAAAAAAAAAATCAGAGAAGAGGGAATGTAAATCAATGGAAGCTTTCAGCTTCTTATATTTTGCTGACATGTTTGTTTCAATGTGCAGGAAAAGGTTTATCATGTTCGAGTTCATTTCATCAGATATGTGGAGTAAAACGGGCTCCCACAAGGGTTGAGCCTAGCATATCAAAAGGATACACTCTCAAGTTACATACGAGAGTTCGTTAACATTGTTAAAACAGTCATTAAGAGAGTTGTTGAAGTTAAAGGATAATCATATAAGCAGCCTTATTTCAAAGAAATTCAAAAGAATAGTGTGAAGAACTCATCAATTTTGATAATACTTTGTTCAGCTCTGCTTCATTTTTTTTTACGTTCATTTTAATGAAATGAAGACCCTCTTTACATTGAAGAGAGACAGAGTTTCATGCATTTAAAGTATTCATAGCTTCAAAAGTATGTAGTAGTCATGCATTCGAGTTCAAGAGACAATAGGCAGAAAACAAAAGCTTTCATGTTCATCAACTCAGAAAACAGCACTGAAGGCAAAATCGTTACTTTGAAAGGTACAGATTTGAGCAGCAACTATCATTAAATAAGCAGCACATTGCTATACATCATAAGATACTCGAAAGAGGTCACAAGACAGTGTACAAAAGATTTCATATTCTCCAAAAAATCATATGTTGAAGCATGGTGACAGGCGAACAGCAGTGAAGGGTTAATGAGAAAGGATTGGAGGAGAAAGAAATGTTTTAAGTTATGTTAAAAATACATGTCTTGAATTATAAGACAGTATTTGGACGTCTCAGAACAGTAACACTGCCCATCAAAAGTATAATTCACAGACAAGTGATATGAATCTGTGTGCAACAGTTTGGGGAAAAGCATAAATGCTATAGTGGAACAACATCATAGTACTTTTAAAGAAGACTAGTGACAGAAAGTGACACAATTCTCTGATAATGGTAATCATTTGTAGCTAATAGCAAGCAGGGAAAATGCTACAGAAGTACCCAGCTAAACTGGAAACAAGGAGAGTGTGAATATTTAATCATTCTCAGCATATGCACATAGGTCTTCAATGACAAGAGTTCAAATAATTTATTTTTTTTATTTTGAGCAAGAATTTGTGAAGATTGTGCAAAGTGTGAAAAAGAAAAAATAGAGTTCTGTAATTTTAATAATGGGCAGTGATCTCATAGTGCAGTCAAAGTGTTAAAAACAGTTATGAGTAGAATGTTGATATAACTAGTAAAGTTAAATGTTTTGAGCTGTCAAAATCCTTCAACGGTAAGTAACAGATACATATATCTAAAAGGAACATGACATTGACAGTCATCAAGGAGCTTTTTCCGGAAAATAAAGAAAAGGATAGTTTGCAGATTAGTATAAATGAACATGATAGTTATGAGACAAGTGCAAATGAAAGGATATCAACATTAATTCTTATGTATAACTGTCTGGATGAATGCATTTATTTTTTCTGTTTGGTACATCAGCAATGTTAATCATTTGAAAGCTTCTTTCGTCAAGACAACAGAGTGATAGCATGACATCTTAAGCTCACAAGGTATGCTTATTTATGAAAGTCACAAAGGCAAAAAACAGATTTTTGTTTTCATGGATAAAAGCTTCAGATTTTTGAATCCATCATGCCATTAAATCAGAAAATGCAGCCCATGAAATTTAAATACAGTGAGAAAGAATCACACTAAGTAGAACAACTGAAGGGGTTAACAAATCAGATAAAAGTTTGCTGATTTAAAGCAAAAATCATATCTCTATGAAATTTATAAAATACCCAGATTTACATCTACAGAAAAATGAAATATTTTATCTGTTGTAGCTTCAAAATGAAATATTTTTGCAAAGATCTCAAGAAGATGTTCATGGCGCAGTGTGAAAGTGAAGTGTTTGCAGATTTAAAACAGAAATCAGATTTCTATGAAAGGAAAATGCCCAGATTTGAAAAACGTGGCTGTATTTTCATGATAAAATGAAGTATTTTATCTGTTATAGCTTCAAAATGAAATGTTTTTACAGAAATCAAAAGGAAATCTTCATGTACCAGCTTAAGAGTGAAGATTTTTGCAGATTCAAAAGAACAAAGACACAGATTCAAATTTTTAAAGCAAAGATTGTTCTTTGTTTGTCAAAATACTTCAAGGATATTCAATGGCGGCTTCAAGAAATAACCAGACTTTCAGAAATTCACATAAAAGTATCAATACCTATTAAGATCTTCATTTTTTCAAATTTAGAAGAGTCTCCAGCAAGTTTGAAGCTAAAAAATGATCATGGCGGCCAGGAAAAGAAGCAAATTCGTCCAAAATTCGTAGCAAGACACAGAAAAATGAAAATGCATCACTCAGATCAGGAAAAATCGTGCCTTATGTGCCTTCCAACGTTTTTCTAAAAACGTCATTCTCTAAAAACAGCCAAGAAAATGAAGATTTGTGCCCAGATTTGCAAGAAAAGCTCAAAAAAAATGAAAGAACATCATTTAGAATAGTAAATCGCGCCCCATTCTCTCCATGTTTTTGAGAAAAAAACATTATATAGTGCAGGTTTGGCCCAAAAATGACCAGATTCGAAGTTCATCAATGGCAGAAATACCAAAAAAGCAAGTTCGTGGCTAGGGTTTGAGCAGTGGCAGCCGACTTCCTCCAGAAGCTTCTCAAAAGTCAAGAGACAATGATTTTAGGGTTCATGTTTTACCTTATTCATTCGCCCTAAATTCTTTTTGATATTTTTGCAAATGATTTTCAATAAATCATTTTGTTTTTAATTGTCTCCATGGTCACGTTTTTGAAGTCAACTCGCCTAACAAGTGGTCGGTCTTATCAATGATGGAATTTTTGTGCTGAATATTTTGCTAAAACATTTAATCATTACCAAAAATATGGTGATCTTCAATAATGTTTATAAAACAATGCATATCTTTAATATATGCTGAGTGAAGTGTATGAAGCTTTAAGAGAAAATTCAATTTTTGCAAAAGAAATTATTTTCATTTGTTTATTTGCATTAAATCTTGTAGCTAATTAATTAAATGATATTTTATAAATCATTTAATTAATTTAGTATTTTAAAATGAAAATAAATAAATGTTATATAAAGCTGAGTTATAATTATTTGCTTAAACTGAAGATTGAATATTTTGAGGTGGACTTTAGAGTTGCATGGGCGGATTGGTAAAAATGAGGCAGTTTTGCATGCTTTAAGCCACTTTTTCAGGGAGTTGCAGTTCAGTTGGAATAGTGCATGTATCAGTTATGACTTGGCAGTGAGTTTGAGCTTGATTGGACTTATTTTTGCATGGTTTTGGGCCTCCTTTTCAGAGATATTTTCTTCTGCTCGGATTTGGCTTTGGAATCATCACCCTTTCTTGGAGTTGGACTTTCAGTTCTTTCTGCATGCCTTTTTGAAAGGTTTTTTGTATATATTGAAAAACTTAATGGTTTTTTAATTCAGTTCTTGTCTTCTACCTTTGCCTTCAGCAAAGAAGATCATCTTGTAACTCAGCTTTCAGATTAATATAGCAGTGTTTTTTTTATAGGTTCAAAGTGTGTAATTGCAGAAGATTCCTTCGAGTTTCAGTACTTTAGAGTTTGCTTTCTAGATTTTGAGCATCGTTTTTGTGAAGAATTTGATCGAAGAATTATTGTGTTTCAGTTCTGAAACCTCTGATTTTTTCTGTCTTTTTCACATATCTGTATGTAATTTAGTTTAAGTTCACTGGTTATGCACTGTGCTTATTAATTGGTTAATAAATTTTGTCGTGAAAACCTCGTTTTCCCTCAATATTGCATTAGATCAAAGCCTTTGTTTAAATCATTAAAGTGATTAAATTATTGAATCTGGTTGTGCAAATTAGAGTTTTGAGAAGTTTATTGTGAGTCATAATTGCAAGTCATTATCATTTAGGTGCAATCACCTCTCGTAGCTTTAGAATTTCAATTCAAGCAAGCTTTCTATCTCTTTCCCAGCCAAGTCAATTAGTTTTTAGGAGGTTTTCATTAGGGAACCAGCCCTCTCTGGAGATTGATTCTCAGTTTTAGGCAACCCACAGGCCTAAGAATCATTCCATGTTTCAACAGATTGCTGAATTTAACTATTCAAGCGTTCGGGTGCAATCTGATTGACAACAGTTCCTATGGTCTGTTGTACATGCTTATTATGTTTGTGCAGTGTCTCAGATCATCTTTCATGTGTTGAAGTTTACCACAAGTTGGTTCATTAATGTTCTTTCATGGTTGTGCCTTTTAGGCTTCTGGGATGAAGTGTTTTTTTCTCTTTGGTTTGTGGGGGCTATTTTTGGAATGATAGTGAGAAATAAGTTTATGGAAGTGTTTTTGGATGTTCATGGAATGTCTCTTGTGTTCTACACATCAATGTTTGATCTCTTTTGTGCAGCATATTGTTTTAAGTTGGTCCTCTAGGTAATTTGTAGTTATTTGGAAGATAGGGCTTGTTCTCTTGCTTGCACTATGTTCTTGGGGGTTTTCACTAGCAATTAAGGTTTTTTTTTGGGTCCTTTCCTATCCTATTGAGAACCACATCAAGTAAATTTAGTTGGAAGATGTGTTTTTAGGTCGACTGATAATATGCTACATGTTTCTTTTACATGTTTCCTTGTTGCCGACTTGGGATGTTGTGCGCCAATGTGTGTGATGTTTGGGATCACATTGGAAGATGTAATAATATGTTTTTGGTCCTCTTTATCTCTTGGATATGACTTCCTTCACCACAATTATGTTTTGTGGCTGACTTGTTGGGATCATTGTTTATCTCTTATTCTAGATAACCTAGTTTGATGCTTTCTTTACTTGTGGAGGATATTAATGGAACAAAAAATAATTTGCATGTAGTGTGGTGGTGTGAGAGTGTGGAATGAAGAATTAATGTGAGTTGTAGAGGAGAAAGGTCAAATTTTCTTCAACCCCTCAGTCAATAGAGTGTATTGTTGACATATATAAATTCTAAATATTCATGTATCTCTCTATAAGATAGTGAATCTCTTTAGTAGGTCCTTGTATCTTACCCTAGGGTTGTGCACCTCAACCTATAAGTAATTTGTATCATACCCTAAGGTTGTAGCCTTAGCTTTCAATTCTTTCAGGGAGCAGTGAGCCTTAAAATAAAACTGTAATTTTGTAAGCAGTAAGCTTCATATATTGTGAGATTTCTCACTGTGGCTTTTCCCTTCTTAGATTTTCCACATATATATTGTGTTATCTTGTGCATGTCTGTTCATGGATTTATCTTTCATTGATGCTAATTTGATTAAGATTTGTTGATATGTTTAAGGGTTGTTGATTTTGTTAAAAGATTGTATTTGCATTGTGTTGAAGGGTTTAAGATTTTTGAGGATACTAATTCATCCCCCTCTCAGTATCTGAGTGTGTTCAACAATTAACTTCCCCTAATTTCTCTACCAAAAGTAAAGATTTCTCTTGACTAGTGGGGAGTATATCCAACCTTCCATCCTCAGACGCCTTAGAGAGGTTTTCACCCTTGGATACATTCTTTATTTTTACTTTTTCATAGTTTAAAGGAATCTTTTGATTTTCACCTAAAGACCTATTCTTTTTTATTTTTTTAGTTTTGCAACCAGAAGGTGAAGTAGACTCACCAAAGTAAGAATTAGTGCAATATCTATAGTAAATCCAAATTTATGATCACCCATGGGTATACCTTCTCAAAGTTCCATAAAATCAGATATAGCTTCATTATTTTTGAAGGTATTCAAGCTTAGTGGTCCTTGTTGTGTTGCACCCCATTGTGTTATTACTTATTTATTGTACTTTGATGAGTTAAAATGCTTTAATACATAATTATGTATTGTGTATTATGGATGGAAAATGTGATGGATGAATGTGCAATGCAATATGAATTCTTTCAATACTTTGATAATGCAAATGATATATATGATGCATATGAATGTAATGTTATCAGCTAACTACTATTGTGATGCACTAAGTTGGATGCAGAAAAATAATCGAGCCTTTGAAAAAGAGGGGGAGTATCACTCATGAGAAGATCTTGGTTTGGTAACCATTAATGTGCCTATTTGAGTTATCACACACTCGCATCCAAGTTTGGTCAGGTTGAGTAAAGTAAGTCAGGAATTGGTAAATAAACCTTCAGTCATAGTTTGGGGATGATTACAATGGTATTGGTTTTATTCTTTCATTTATTGATTTGGATTATGTGACTAATCTTTGTGTAAGTGTAATTTCTTCTTCATGTATTTATATTTATATATTAATCGATGAGTATATACATACAATATATATATGTGATTGTGATCATACATGTGAGTATATACGTGCATGTGTATACGTAGGTAGATGTACTTACGCATATTCATGTATGGATATATCATATGTATGAGAATATTGATTGGACATATATGTATGTATATATACATTATGTATGTATATCGATCAATGAATATGTAAATATATGTGTTTATTATGGATACTAAAATAATGATATATGTGGTCAATAAGGGTGTGATTTGGTGGCCAAATCGCTTGGTTGTAGTGACGGCCAACAGGGTTCAAACCCTCACTAGGCCAAAGTGCTCATAGGCCTTGTGCCTTCAGTGGGCCATTATGCTTGCAGGTTTGGTAGTTTCTTGTGGTTTCTTGTACTTGGTTCATAGCTCCGGTCAAAAGCGTTTACCCCTAATAATATGGGTGCATTGGACCTTTTTAAATAATAATAATAATAATGATATATGTGTATAATATATAGACTAGTATATATATATGACATTAATGTATATACGTATACATACATATTAATATATATATATGTAGAATAGGGTAAAATCAAGGGAAAAGCCATGAATCAACATTATCAACCACTAAATACCTAAAATGCAAGCCCTAAAGACCCTAATCCAACAATGAAGCACAAATGAACATAGAAACATAAAATAACAAAGCAATATTACCACAATTTCTATGCCATGGTTGAATCACCTTCATTTCTCTTCTCCAGTTTGCTTTATATGCTTGATTTCCCTCAAATTTGTAGTATGCAAGAATAAGCCTAGTGATAGTGACAACAAAATATCAAAGATAGAGGTTCTAGTTAGGGTTGAAATGAAAGGGATAGGTCTCTTTTATAGAAAACCAAATTTGAATGAAGGGCTAGGATTAAATGATGAAGATCAATGGATGAGATTGCTTTGAGAAGCAAGGAAATAGGGTTAGGGGAAAAAATAGGGTTTAGTTAAGGATGGGCGGTGGAGATTAAAAGGTAATAAAACCATATCAAGGGCGGAAATTAATTGAGAATAAAAGAGAAGATTGGCACAAAAAAAGAGGTTGCTAGAGTAAATTAAATAATTATAAAATTATTTAATTTAGGAGGGAAAGTGAATAATTAAATAATAAAGGTAATTATTTAATTATGGAAGAAAAGGGAAGAGTTGACTTTTAATTAAAATAACTATTTAATTAAAACTAGAGGAAAAGGACAAATTAGTAAATAATTGAAATAATTATTTAATAATGGAGGGAAAAGTGAGAAATAATTAAATAAATAAGATTTATTTAATTATGGAAGAAAGGGCTAATGAATAATTAAATAATTATTTAACTATAGAATGAAAATGAAAGTAAATAATTAATTAAATAAGAATTTATTTAATTATAGAGAGAAAGGATTAATTAGTCACATAATTAAATAGATATAATTATTTAATTAATCAACAAAAAAATAAAAGGGAAATGAATTAATTAAATAATTAAAATTATTCAATTATGCAGGGAGAAGGAGAATTAATGTGGAAAATGGTGTTTGCAGGCTTAGGACATTTTTTCAGTGTCTACATTTTGCTCCTCTTTGATATGATGTGAATTCACTTGAATGTTATATCAAAGAAAAAAGAAATTCAACTCAATACATGCCCTGGTGTGCCATGGTGAAGATAGGATAGACCTATGCACCCTCGAAAAAAAATGCAAATTTTGGAAGAACTTCAAAAAATTTAAAAAATTGTTCTGACAAGCAAATCTGACAATGTCCAACACATTTATAGCAAAATTTTTGAGTTCGAGGACCTCCAGAGTATTAAAATTAGGGTTTAGACTCAATATTTGATGCATCCAAAAAAAACCCTACCCTAGGGGGTATAAATAGGATTTTGGGGGTAAAGAATGGTCATTTGTGCATTTTAACTTGAGTGAATAGTGAGTTTTGAGAGTGACTTTGTTGCAGAGCTGTTGCTAGAATGTCTCCTGTACCACACACCTCGCACTGTGAATCTAAGGTTCAGACCTAATCATGACCAGAGGGTTTAAGGGACCTGGTATGTACCCCTTTCTTTCCTAGTGATTTTATCAGTTTTTGGTAGATTTTAGGGCTCCAATGTGGGAAAACAAATGTAGTGCACTTCGTGCACTGCAATTGGGGGTCGGTTCGTTGCATTTTCCTGGTGCAACACATCTACAAGTTAGAGTAAATCATATGCATTGTGATGCAACTATTAAGTGTGACATGTGTATTTGTGCAACATAATTGTAGTCTAGAATGATGCATGTGATGTAGTGAGTCGCATGTGCTTTGTGTGATGCATAAATGTTAGCCATTTCAATGCATCTACCTTTGTAAGATGCATATGCTAATGTGTGTGATGCATTTGATCGGTAACCTGCATGTGTGGATTTGTGTGATGCATTTGATCGATAAGCTGCATGTGTGGATTTGTGTGATGCATTTGATTGTTGAGTCACAATTGTTAGACAGTGTGATGCATATGCCTGATTATATTTTTACCCCAGTTTTGGATAAAAGTTTCTTTGTGATTGGGGTTGAATGGGTTTACCTAAAGTTTTCAATTAAAAAAATGTTCTTGCTTGTGATCACAAGTGAGATACAATCCCATCTACACTTGATAGAGCCACCCCTTGACATTCAAACTATGAGATCAACTGCTCGACAAGGAGAGGGATCAGTTGCATGCCTTCAGTTTATATTATGTTACTTTCATGCTCATGATTAGGGCTAACAGGGGATTACTGACTGTCCTATCTGAGAGGTGGCACTCAAAGACCAACTCTTTTCACCTACCCATAAGAGAGTCCACTATGACACTAGAGGATGTATGGTGGATTCTATAGCTTCCTATTCGTGGAGAACGTGTTTCGTATGATCTCAATTGTGGGTTTGGTTCTATTCAGAGGCCCTTTGAGCATGAAGAAATTATAGAGCTCAGTGTGGAGTATGAGATCCACTAGGATGTGTTGGCTAAGAGGTACGAGTGTTTCATCATGGTTTTGTGCACTGTGATCGAGGGGATCGTGATACCTGATCATCAAGGATATGGATTCCCCATTGGATAGGAAGAGATGCTTATCAGTATGATGACCTAGGGGACTATGTATGCATGGGGACCATGTCTTATTTCCATGTTATACTTCTAGTTACACAATGTCACTTATAGAGGGGCATAGTCTACCAGTTGTGGGACTACATTTCTTATGATCTAGGCATGGGAGCATATTTTTGTGTTTCGTCCTCCTGTTGGGAGACAACTTGGAGTAGGGATGCCATATGCGTATCTTTGTGGAGTACTTGTCACGTAGATAAAGGTTGGTGATGTTGGATGTTGGTGTCATGCCATTGAGCTTCTGACCAATTTCACATGGAGACCATATCACCAGTGCCAACCATGGGAGGATGATGGAGATAATTCACCCTATTGTCATCAGGCACGCTACCTGATTGGGAGGATCATGCAGTCACAACACATTATTGAGCAATATCTTCCAAAGTGATTACTTAGGTAGTTTAGGGAGTGATAGGGGCTTCCCATTGGTACATCAGAGCATGCTTGGTCCTCTTAGGAGATTTAGCTATGGGGACCCATTATCAACATGGTGATGGAAGAAAAGGATATTGATGCATTACAACCTATTTAGTGGAGTGTCAGTGCAGAGGTCACCGATGTGGGCATGATGCCCGAGTATGACAAATGGTGGGCTAAGCATAGGCCAATTCCCTTGACAGATCTAGATCAGCCTACCCTAGTGGAGTAGAGGGGTAGAGTTCCACGGGTAGATTCTAGGACAAAGGATGGGAGAGAGGAGGAGATGAAGATCGAGGAGATGATGGTGGAGATGGAGGCAAGGGAGACAAGGGAGGTAGGGTTAGGCATAGTAGGGACCAAGGATAGAGATTCATTAGACAACTTTCACCTATCAAGGAGGAGGCAAAGCAGGAGGGTCCAAGGGCCAAGGCTGAGCAGGAGGGACCCAGAGCAGAGGCGAAGCAAGAGGGTCCTATGCAGGATGTGGTGCAGGAGGGTCCAAGAGTGGTCGGGGAGGAGATGGGGGAGGAGGAGAGAGAAGAGTGGGAGGAGATTATGATGGGGGAGGGATTGGGAAAGGGCTCCTAGGATATGCCCATTTTGGAGGCCATGGAGGAGGTGGAGGGAGACAGGCAAGTGGATCCTTAGATTGCATATTTACAAGCACAACTCCAAGTTGTTGATGCACAAATATAGGGCTTACAGGTAGAGGTGGATATGCTTACCACTGTGAGGGATATGGAGGTCATTAGGTCACAAAGGGTGATTCGTAGAAAGTCACACTCTCATTGATCTCAAAGCAACGAGGCACTAAGCTATGTGCAGAGCTGGAGTTAGCTTGGAGTTGTGCTTGTAAATCTTCCATTATTAGAGAGGGCATCGAGCTATGTGCAAAGCTCGAGTCACAATAGGTCACACTCTCATTGATCTTAGAGCAGTGGGGGAGTCTCTTAGTCGAGACACTCTCCATATCATCGACCATCAGGGTCAAGATATGGGCCTTCAAGATCACAACCACGAAAAGGTAGGCCTCCTTCACCAGGACCATCCCCATTAGGATATATGGGTAGCTTTGGCTAGACTTGTTTATGATATGTATTGGACACTTAGTCCTATGCGCTCCATTTTAAGAGACATCATGATATTGTACTATGACACCATTTTTTTTATATATATGCAAGATACATGATTTTGGTGACAACTACATGATTTATGTTCCTATGTTATATGCATATGTTGATATGATGGATAATTATGCTTATGGTGTTATGCATTTATATGATTATGAGATGACTCTATATGTTATGGTATATTATGGATGAATGATGTATTGTTTATGCTTATGTATGATTCTCTATGTTATGATGTATGGATGCATTATGATTATGATGTGATGTGATATGAATATGTATGATGTATGTAAATGCAGTGATATGCATGATCTCTTTTTGATCTCTTTCTTATGGTATACAATGATTATGCAGGATGTATGCAATGAGATGTATGCTAGTAATTTGTGGATGTAGGATGGTGCTATATGGTTATGACATGTAATGCTTATATAGATGTTTTGATGATTCCTTATGATGGGATGTTATCTATGTTTTGGTATTTTCTGATGCAATATGGATGGCCTAATATACTTATGATGATGCTTATGATTCTCTAACATGATTATGTATGCAGGATATTTTTGTGTGTCATGGTTATCAAGATGGGAATAGAAGAAATTTTAGCGTGGAGGGTATGGATGTTAACATAGAGTTAGTCAAAATGAAGAGGGATTGATATTTTGCTTGATAGATGCTAGGATTATATGTTTATCATCATTAGGCATTGAATTATAGAAAATGAATAATAAACACCATTGTATGACTTAGACCAAGGTGTGCAATGTTATTCCTTTGCAAGAAAAATAGACACTTGACAAGCAAGGAGTGCCATGATGCATACTAGGAGTGAAGTTGCCCCAATCTTTTTTTCAAGACAAACTACAGGTAGCAATCAAAGAGAAAATAGGTCATGATACATCATTGCTCCTCTAAATCCTTCTTGGGACATCCTCGAGGTGGCTAGTAACATGACCAAAGATAAATCAATAAAAATATAAGACCAACAGATTCAACAACCATTTAGATCATTAGCCAATGATTGTTTGTTGATAGGATTGATGAGATTGATTGAGTGGTTGATTGATAATGCCTGGTTTTAGGAAAGGAAGCATGTCATATAAGACTTCAAGTCTGGTTTCAAACATGTAGCCACCTGTATAAGGAAAATGATAAGATTGATAAATGGAGATGTCTAGTTTCAGGAAGGACACATCCTGTATAAGACAAATGATAAGACTGGGTATGGCTTCAAGAAATGAGGCGAGTCGTATAAGACGTCGAGTCTAGTTTTGAAAATGCCACCTCTTTTATAAGACCATTGATTGGCTGGTAAGTGTTGATGAGCATTGACAATTAGGAAATTCAGTTTGGATTGAAGACTAGTTGGATAGTTATTCTGTTGATTTGTGATTTGGTTGAGGCCCAAATATTTGTTTATGTTTGATCAAAGTGTTAGTTTAGCAAGGGACAACTTATTATGATATGGAAAATGACGGACCCAAAAAACCATAAGGGACTGACCTAGTGCCTCGAGGGCTCATCGAAGATGGCCTTGCCTATGTAACATGCACAAAGAAATCATAGTTTGAATGGCTTGGACTGACATGATTTGACACTATTTTTGGATTTTGAAAGTTATTTGGATGTTTTTGGATTTTTGACATATTTTGATTTTTTTGGATTTTTGACATGTTTTGATTTTTTTTGGATTTTGACATGTTTGATTTTTTTGGATTTTTTTGGCAATATGACCTCTGAAACCAAGTCTAGGATCTGATGAAGACGTAATTCAAGTACTTTCCCCTATTCATGTATAGGACCGATTATTAGGAATTGGATAATCCTTATTGTGGATGGATGCGGTAGGCAAAAAATGCAAAATGTCAATCGTTCATAGGCCATGAGAAGAACAACAAAGAATTATTATGGATGACATGAGGAAGTGTAGAGGAAAATTTGTTATAGGTGAAGGTGACAAAATAGATAGAGTGACTGTAGAGGATGGAGCAAAGACTGACTACACATGGTGCCTATTTTCTAGGTTTTCACCATGGTACTTATCCAAAGTGCCACTGAAGTGGTTTTCACTATTGGACAGATTATTTCTTTTTACTATTTTCTCAATTTTTGATTTTTTGTGGTTACACAAGATGCCTGTTTGCTAGGTTTTCATCAGGGTGACAATTTTTTTTATATTTTGTATTTTTTATGAGGCTCTATGAAAGCTAAGTGTAGAAATTACAAAGGTGCAAGCTATTGATAGGCTCTGGTAACAGTTCACCTTCAAGAGTAGAAAGTTGATAAGCACTAGATCCATATGTAGTTGTTATGATGTAAGGACCCAACCAATTAGGCTTGAACTTTCTAGGTTTCTCTCTCTCTGTTTCATTCTTAGGATTCTCCATTAAGACCAAGTCACCAATGTCAAAATGTCTAACTAGAACCTTCTTATTATAGTTGCAATGAAGATGATTTTGATAAGCTTATAGGTGGAACAATGCATTCTATCTTCGCTCATCTAACAACTCCAGCTCATGCAACCTAGATACGCAATACTCTTCATCATCAATAAGCTCTTGCATGGATACCCTTAGGGAAGGTAACTCGACCTCAACAGGAAGGATGGCTTCATAACCAAAAGACTAAGGAATACCATGTGGCTCTAGTGGGAGTACAGATGCTAGTTTGATAGGCCCATAAGGTGGGATTGAGTTGGAGATGCCAATCATGACAAACGTCATTGACAGTCTTCTTCAAGATTTTAATGATGGTTTTATTGGACACCTCGGCTTGGTCATTACCTTGGGGTAATATGGAGTGGAAAAGTGGTGTTGAATGTAGAAATTTTCACAAAATTCATGAACATCTTGGTTCTTGAAGGGATGACCGTTATCTATGAAAATGGATTGTGGGACACCATATCAACATATGATATAATTGAGGATAAATTTAGATATTTGTTTTCTAGTAATATATGTCATTGGGATAGCCTCGATCCATTTTGTGAAATACTCGGTTGTTGGATGAGGTCAGATGAATCTTACCTATGAGGTCGAGTCCCCATTGAGAGAAAGGCCATGGTGACGTGATTGGCTGAATTTCCTGAGCTTGTGTGTGTATGAGATCTCCATGTATTTTTTTTAGAGTAAAGGTTTTAACTTAATTATGTTAATTAAGTTACCTTTATTCCTCTCTTAATATTTCACTTTAGTTTGCATATTGTGACATTTAATAATTATATTAATTATTAAATGTCTACCTATTAGGGTTTCTTTATGGTTTCACAATCTCCTTTTATAAGGATTAATCATTTTATTTTATTACACTCTCTGACTAATACATTTTCAGCTTTCAGAGCACCTTTGTCTTTTGTTTGGAATGTCTTCTTTCTGTGACAAGTTATTTGCATGCAGGTGATCTTCGGGGTCTGTGAGGTTGGATTTTACAACTTCTACATGGTATAAGAGCTCCATATCTATGGCTACCTATTTGTTTTTTGAATATTTCAGCTTACGGAGTTTTTTCTGTGCAAGGGTTTCATTCCTGGTATTTTTTGCCAGATTAGAGGGGTTTTCCATCATTTTTTGAGAAATTTTGACATTGATCTCTCAAGTAGTGCATTATGGTGCAAAACAGACCTCATGGGTACGCTCAGAAGGCCCAAAAACCCCTATTTTCATGTAAAATATGATAGGGTTTACTGAAAATTGATTTTTTAGTGTTTTTGGGGAATCTCAAAAAAATTGCCAAAAAAATCCGTATGATTGTACTAATCCATACGGACACCTCAATTTTCGTTCCATTTTGCATTGATTTTTGTACCCTTTTGATTTATGTGCTACCTCGATTTTTGTGCCATTAAGGTACAGCTGAATATTTTATTAATTTTTTAATCTTCAAATTAATAAAATGTTTGGTTTAAAGCCTAAATGAGCATATTTAGTAAAATGGTCATATTTTGAGCATACGGTGTCGGTTTTTTGAAAACAAGATATCGTCGGAAAGCTGGTTCTGGTACTGATCTGATGGTGTAGGTTTAGTTTCTGTATTTTTCTGTTTTGATTTTTTTTTCCTTAGTCAAAGTCAGATGATTATTTCTACACTCTAGGGGCATAACTTTTGCGTCTGAGCTCCTTTTTGCATGAACGAATAGGCATTGGAAAGCTGGTTCAGTGCTTTACACAATGATTAGACTTATTTTTTTAGATTCCACTCCAGGTATTTTTTATTCAACATTTTGTGTTTTCACAGTTTGCTTAATTACTTGGACGTTTTGACACTTGGGAACCTCTTGTTTGCATCATTAGGCTCTATTTAATTTGATCTACATGTTGTAATGTCAGTTTTCTCATATTTTTTAATTTGAAGAGTTATCATGGGTTTTTCTACTCACCCTTCAGTTGTAATTCTGGAACGGGGTAATTATGAGTCATGGGCAAAGGGCATACTTACACATTGTAGGTGGCTTAATATTTTTCCTTATTTGTATGATCTCATACCTAAACCAGCCACTTCAGAGGGAAAACTAGCTTGGGATATCATTAGAGATTACATAGTAGGACTTATATTGTCTAGTGTTGATGATGACACTATGTGGGCTATATCAGACATTGATTGTCCCCACCCACTTTGGACATGACTTTGGGAGATCTATGGAGACCCCAATATCTCTCCATTCCTAGAGGATCCTGCTTCAGATTGTATCTTGCCCATTGCTTGGAGAGATAATACACCCTTTGATCATGATACTGTTGGAATATGTGCCTCAATCCTTACTGACATGGAACTCCTGAAGGGAAAAGTCACTGTGACATTGTTCATGTTTGGGTGACTAACTGTTCTAAATCTACTTGATAGGTTCATATCGCTGTGACAGGGTTGAAATCTTGTTGACAAGTCTATCACTGTGACTTTCTATGTTTGGCGTGACCTTTTGGCAAATGGAGATCTCTGGGTGACAGTTTGATCTTATCGGGCTAACTCAAGGGTGTCGAGGAGAGGTCCCAGCGAATGGTGAAAGTCTCACCAATAGAATTTGGTCATGGGGGAAACACAAGGCTCTCGGGATGACGTCCTAGTGAATAGAATGTATCACTGATGGGAGTATTCTTGTGGTGCCTTCGCAGTGAAAAAAGACTTCGCTAAGAAGTCTTGGCAACTTGGATAAGTCACACTGATAGTCGTCAGTGTACCTCTCGGCACCCGGCGGAACGTCTAGGCGAAGTCAAATGTCTTGCCGACTCAGCAAGACATGGGTGTTCGATATGTGGTCTCAGCGAAAGACATAAGTCTTTCCGACTGGTGAATGCAGCGCTCAGGGTGACTTAAGACCTTGGTATAAGGTCTTGGCGAAGATGATAAGTCTCGCTGACTCGTCAATGCTCATCGATGTAACATGAAGGTTCGGTGAGAGGTCTTGGCGAAGATTGGTATGTCTTGCTGATGGAATGTCTGATCGATATGACTTGTATGCATTCGATATAAGTCTCGCTGATAAGGGAAACTCTTGCTGATGGGAACGAAATGGACATTGATGGTTTCGGTATGACATGTGACACTCGTTATGTTGTCTTGCCAACTATTGGAGACTTAAGCTGATATCGATAGAGAAACTTTGTGGCATCAGGGAGACACTGTTAGTGTCTCACCGATATGCCAACAAAGTTTGATCACCGTTGACTTTGTGGATTGGCAATGGCGGATAAGGATGCACAGTAGGTAAAAAATCAGAATGGGATAAGATTTAAAGGATCGATTCTGATTTGAAAAAGGATGATGAGTGGAATCGAATTGTTGTGAGTATTTCTATAATTGGATGAACAGTGAATGAAGTTGCTATGAACTAATACCAGAGAGTTGTATCTCTGATTGTATGTAATTGTTGTTACTATAATGCGAAGAGATTTAGCTTGGTGTGGTGGGTTTTTTCCCAAAAGGGTTTCCCACGTAAATCTGTTGTTCATTGTCTTTGATTATTTTCTCTGTTTCTGAAAATATTTCATGTGTGTCTTAATCAGATTGTAATTAGGAAAATTAAAAGTACTGTCTGCTTACTTCCCTGTGGTTTTTACATTAGGAAAGTTGCTTCCGTACCTCTGCTTTCCTTATAGATACTTTAGAGGAGCTTGAGTATTTAGACACCCTTACATGTTCTGATAGATCAAAGGCTTGTCTCACAGTTCCTACTCTTCAGACTGAGATTATACATGTATCATCTATTGTTCCTGATGACATCAGCATCGCCACATTGGCCCCTATGGATTTAGTTCAACATCATGACCATCTTGGTCATTCATTATCTGCTACATCATGGGATTCTTATCTTGCAAACACATTCTTGTTTTTTGAGTCTCACATTGCAGATCTTAAGGATTATTTTGAGGACATTCATCTCCTCTACCTTGATAGTCAGGTTATCACTGTATGCCCACCGTTATCCGTGCATTTAGAGGTTGCATTTCAGGATTATCCACATCAGTTTGGATTTGGCATCATTTGTTTCAATTTAGACAGAGAGATTCTTTAGCATCCTATCATGGCACATATCTTGAGACAGATTGGTTCATCACTCTTCACAGGGTTTCTTCAACATTGTCCTTTGGATCCGTTTCTTCCCAAGGGGAGGAATATTATCTGCCCCTTAAGGATCTCCTTTTGGATTCTACATCAGGCATCTACCATTGCGACAAGAGTTTCTTCATTGTGGGAGGGCCTTCTTGTCTCTTTATATCTCTCCTATGGAGACCATTGTTTATGTAATTATATGATAGAAGCTATCTATGGGCTGTATCATGTAATCCACCTCCTATCCTTCTTTCATTAGTGCATTTCATTCTTTTCTTTTCTCTCTTTTGGGGGCGAGTTTTGTTCCCATGAGGTTTTCTCCCTTTCTCCACTTTATAGAGATTTGGTTGTATCTGGGTACCTGATCAGGCCTAGTTTCTAGGACCCTTGTTTGCTTTCATGCATTGTAGTTACCTTTTCTTTCTTGCACATGTTTGTAGCTGCACTCTTGCTCATCTTAAGGGGGGGTGTTAGAGTAAAGGTTTTTAACTTAATTATGTTAATTAAGTTACCTTTATTCCTCTCTTAATATTTCACTTTAGTTTGCATATTGTGACATTTAATAATTATATTAATTATTAAATGTCTACCTATTAGGGTTTCTTTAGGGTTGCACAATCTCCTTTTATAAGGATTGATCATTGTATTTTATTACACTCTCTCACTAATACATTTTTAGTTTTCAGAGCACCTTTTCCTTTTGTCTGGAATGTCTTCTTTCTATGACAGGTTATTTGCATGCAGGTGATCTTCGGGGTCTATGAGGTTGGCTTTCACAACTTCAACACATTTGACACTATCAACACTTCTTAACAAAGTGGTAGGCATCATGTTCCATAGTGGGCTAGTAGTATCTAACACACATAATCTTCTTGGCTAAATTAAGACCACTTGAGTGAGCTCCACATATACCCTCATGTATCTCACATAAGGTTGTTTGTGCTTCATCATAATTAATACATCTAAGGAGGGTGTTCTCCAAGCTTTGGTTGTAAATGGTTTCATTGATGATGACATATCTAGAGATCTTAAAAATAAAAGTTTTGTGTTGATTGGTAGACAAGTCAAGAGGGATAACTTGGTCATGGAGATAATCATAGAAATCTTTGTACCAAGGGGAATTGGGACCAACAATTTCGCACACCATCTCAGATTCAGGGATATCAAAGGTAGGGATCAATAGTTGTTCCACCAAGAACTCATATTGTGGTACGTTGTTTAGTATGTCCAAGAGAGATCCTATTGTAGCCAGTGTATCAACTACCTTATTTTGGATTCTCGAGACCTGCCAAAAGATGATGTCATCAAATTACTACTTAAAACTATCAACCATTCATTTGTAAGGAGTAAGTTTCTCATCCTTTGTGTCATAATCATCATTGACCTATCAAATAACCAACTATGAGTCATCGTAGACTTGGAGGCACTTGGTTTTCCATTTAGTGGCCATATAGAGTCCTTTGAGTAGTGCCTCATACTTTGCTATATTATTGGTGCAAGAAAAAGCCGTTCTGAATGACTTTGGTATTTTGTCTCCTTGGGGTGTAATGAATAGTATCCCTGCTCCTAAACCATGACTCATGTGAGATCCATCAAAATAAAGATTTCATGTGACTAAAGTATCTAATGTGAGTATGGACTTATCTGGGAAGTCATATATCAATGGATGGTCTGTTGTCATGGGTGCATCTACAAGTTGATCAGCTATGAATTTTCCTTTTATTTTCTTTCGCTCAACATACTGAATGTCGTACTCACTTAATATCATGACCCATTTGGCTAATTGGCCCGTTAATGCTACCTTGCTAAGGAGATACTGCAAGGGATCGATCTTTGCTACGAGTTTTGTTTGGTGATTCAACATATAGTGCCTAAGCTCTTGAGTGGAAAAAACCACTACAAGGCATGTGCATTCAATAGGACTATAATTGAGCCCATATCCAACAAGTGTGTGACTAATGTAGTAGATTTATCTTTCTCTTCTATCATGATCGTTTTGTGCTAATAGTGCCCCCAGTGCTAATGTGGTCACTTATATGTATAGTATGATGTGTTTACCATCAATGGGAGGCATGAGAATAGGCGATGTTAATATATATTCCTTTATTTTTTGAAATTCCTCTTGACACCAGTTAGTCCATATGAATGGTACTCCCTTTCGTAGAAAATGTTGAAATGGTTGAAACTTATCCTTTAATTGAGCAATGAACCCCTGAATGGATTGTAATCTACCCTGTAGTGTTCATAACTGACTTATGCTAGTTGGTGGGGGCATGTCCATGATATCCTTCACTTTCACAGGATATACTTCAATGCCTCTTCGAGAGACAATATATCCTAGGAGCTTGCCTGAGGTTACCCCATAAACACACTTCTTTGGGTTCAATTGCACTTTTTGTTCTTCTAACCTTTTGAAAACCTTATCTCAAATGGTCACCCCTTGATAGTGACTTTTCTAATAGGTCATCTACGTAATCCTCCATAAGTGTGTGCATGAAATCATGAAAGATTGTAGCCATAGCTCACTCATATGTGGCTTTGGTATTTTTTCAAACCAAATGGCATAACATTCCAACAATATGTTCCCCAAGGAAAAGAAAAATTTGTCTTATTTTGATCCTTAGGAGTGATCCTAATTGATTATACCGGGAAAAACCATCCATGAGGGATAGCATCTCATACCCTACTGTCAGGTCTACTATGATGTCAATGTTGGGAAGTGGGAAGTTGTCCTTACGGCATGCCTTGTTCAAGTCTTTGAAATCAATACAATTCTAATTCTACCTGTTAGTTTTTTCACAGGCACTAGATGGGAAATCCATTTTGTGTAGTCAATGGGTCAAATGAAACCAATGTCTAATAATTTCTTTAGTTTCGCTTTTACTAATAATGCAATCTAGGGATGAATTTTTCTTATCTTATGTTTAACTAGTTTGGCATTAGGGAACAATGGTAAGTGATGTAACACCAACTCAGAATCTAATCTGGGAATTTTAGCATAAGACCAAGCCAAGTTAATTCTCCTCTCTAAAAATAAGGTATAAAATTTTGGTTTTTGTCTTTGTCAAAGATGCTACAAAATGGACAATTCTAGGATTCTTGTTAGTACCAATGTTGACTTCCATCGATTTCTCTACCAGAAAAGTCAATTTATCTTTACTTATAGGGAGTACATCCAACCCTCCATCCTTGGGTGCCTCAGAGAGGTTTTCACCTTTGGATATGTCCTTTCCTTTTACTTTTTCTAGGTCTAAAGGCAACTTTTGTTTTTCACCTAAAGACCTTTCTTTTTCTGATTGATTATTTTCACTTTTGTGAGTAGAGGGTGGGACAAACTCCCCAAAGTAGGTCACATTGTCAACGTCTATGGTATAAATTGCTTTATGATCCCCATTGTGTATACCTTTGTGAAGTCCCATGAACTCGACTATCACTTCATTGTTTTCAAATGTGTCCAAGTTGGGTGGTCCTTGTTGATCCCAATCTATCAATTATAGGTATACTAAAGGCATACCATCATCAATATCATTAAGGTTCAATGAATATACAAATATGGTAAAAATAGAGGTGTCATCAGGATCCCAAAAGGAATCGATCCAATCTTTGCTACTCATAACTTTGGTCGGGGAATTGGATAAGATGAGCTCTTGGAAGGTCTCAACTAGGTCATAGTCACTAGATGTGCAGGAGTCCCACTCCCATTCATTGGAGTCAGTTTCAGCATGGTAGTACTTAGATGTCACAATGTCCTTTGAAGCACTAGCATCCTCACTCGAAAGCACCTTAGTACTATGATCAATCACTTTTGGTGGTTCGTACCCTAACCCTCTATTCTTTGGCCACTTGGGAGGTATTAAGGGTTCTGTCATTCTATTCTTATGTAAACCAATTCCACTATGTCCATCATAACCCTTACATCTCATAATCTCAAAGCCTTTACCATATTGCTCAGTTGGGATCTGTTTATCTTCAATGTCTTCTTCCTCTTTGTATATCCATGTGGAAAATATCTTCTTTTCCAATAGTTTATTTGCTCAATTCTCCCCATTTAGTGAAGGTTGTGGTGGGATATGCTTGTATAATGAATTTGGGATCATTTTTGATAGAAGAAGGCTTGCCATAGGACTTTGGCGATGTTGGTAGCTTGTTGATACAATAATATTTTTTCATGTGGTATTCTCTGATGAGAGCTATTTGTGTCTCATTTTATGCTACATTTTATGCCATTTTCACATGCATTCATATCCATTTCTATATTTCATTTTCATAGCATTCTAGCATTTACGTTGCATATGATTAAATATATCTAAGAGGTATTTAATATGGTTTTGAGATTAAATTATGGAAAATAATTATTGGTTGAGTTTACTAATGAGCATTCTGATTTCTAGCCTTGGAAAATATAGCTAGCTCGCAGCATACATAACTTCATGTCATCTTCTGTGCAGGAACCATATTGTCTTCCATCATTTCTACATGGACTCTTGCCACATCATCTCAATGCATTCTTTCTTCTAGTGACCATATTTACCAACACATTCATGAGGCATCAAATCTCTCATACATGGTTGTGTACACATCAACATTTGATTGGATATTCCAAACATGGATTTTCACCTTAATATATACAGTTAATAAAAGACACGTCCTATATTTATTCTATATTGTTTATGTCACTTCAACGCATAGACATGACTTTCAATTGCCTCATTATTGCCATGTCAAAAGAGGTTTTCATCTACCAAAACTAATTGAGGAGAATAACATGTGATAGAGACGTGTTTGGAAGAAACCAAAATCTACTGCAACTAGTTTTGTGTTGTAATTTGCGTGCAGATGAGGACGAATCTAGAAAATCCAAGACATTGGTTTTGTCTAGAACGGGTCCAATTAAGTTTCCTTGCTACAGAATCCTCAAAAAATGAAGGAGCTAAAAGATATAGGTGGTTTTCTAAAGGAAAAGTATCTTGACTTGCTGTTATGACTGGTTGTCACATTTTCTTCAAAATTGCAAAACCATATTCAACCCATGGAACCAAATAAGGAGAGAAATTCTTGGTGGAACTGCATTGACTGAACACGTACAGGAGGAAAGAACAAAATTTATCTCAATTTCTATTTGTTGTTATAACATAACTTTTATTAATTAGTGGCTGGCAACATAGGATTTATGTGAGTCATTCTACTATGTAGTTTGTTGGTTGTAAACACTCTATTTTTGTATGTATTTGTTATATGATTGCATATATATAAGTAGCATGATATAAGCTACAGGGAAGTAGACTTTAGTGTGAAGTAGGCTATATACAAATTATTGTACGCAAAATTTTGTATATCATTTTCTGAATAAAAAAAATCATGCTTCTTCTGATTACGACAATGTAGAAAGGTTTTTGTTCCATCCACCGTGCGAAATTGGAGCAAGGGCCCACTCCTTGGGAAACATGGTGATGTTTAATTTTCTACATTTTGTTCTCCTTCATTTTGGTTTGGTTTTTTTTAGTATAAATTTCAATTATTTCAGTATTGTCATTCAGCTTCGACAGCCATGTGATTTAAATCTCAACATTTTAATTAAGGTTTGGTTTGATAAAAGAGTTTGTGATTTAAGTTTGGAACGTGATATTTCATTGAAATTTTGATTTCAGTATTTTAATTTGATGAATAGTGTTTTATTCTCTTATTGTTGTTATTGTTATAGTTTGTGTAAATTGTTGTAGTTCCTCTCGCTAGGAAGTGACAATTCCTGTCGCCAGATTTTTTTTGATTTGTTGTAGGTTTCTTTTCATAGCTGCATTAATAACCAATCATCTCATGAATTTCACCCCTTCGATTGGCATATAGTCACGATACCTCTCACAATTTTACACCCCCATATTGACACATATAGACCAAACTAAAATTCATTATAAAGCATTAAATATTTCTTATTATTTGTACCCAGTGTTGGCCTATCATTATCCACACCTCTTTTCTTGGATCTAGATCTTGGATTTGGAAGATGGGATGGTGGATGTGGATTCCTTGGTCAAAATGGAAGGATCAATGTAATGGGATGAGGTGGATGATGAGCTTTCCTGATTGATGGGCACTTATTGTTTGAATGTCCCTCTTAAGTTGTTATAATACTGAAAGGGATCGGGATCACTTCCTATTGTGATCTTGGTGCCATTATGTCGAATTTCAAGCATTGGTGGTATGTAAAGGGTATGGCCTTCATGGTATGGATCCATGGTCAACCAAGGAGGATACTATAGGGAAGATCCAGATCCAATACTTGGAATATTGCATCCAATATGGTAGGTCCAACTCTAATAGGTGATGAAATCACACCTTTAGAAGATTGTTTTACATTGTCATAAGCCTTTATGATAATCTTCTTTGATGTATCCACACAAGCCTCAGAGGATCCTAATGTTGTGACCAATTTTAAGGTAAAAATATTCAATCTTAATCCACCATCTACCAGGACTCATTTGATTTTATGTTTGTTGACAAAGACTTCAAGGTGTAAAGGGTTATTATGGTTAGGATTTTGTGATAAGAAGTCATGGTCGGAGAAGGTAACGTGATGGATATTAGCTAAGTATCCCACCATTGCTTAGAACTGAAGGACATTAAGGCTTGTGGGTATGGAATTTTCTTGTAAGGCTTTATCCAAGATGGTTGGTGAGCCTAGTTTTTGGTCTAGTTTTGGGTAGAAACTATAGTCCATTTTCTCATAGATGTAATGGACTTTAATTCTTAAATGTTGGTATTTACATAATGTTTCTCTCAAACCATTGACATTTGATATTATCCTATCCCTGCAGGCTTTAATGATATTTGGTATAATATGTGAACTATCTATATTGATTTTGCATGTGGTTGATGAATGTTTCTTAGAGTGGTTATAGATGTGCAACAATTATGCATACTGACCTTGCCATGCAGATTTAATGTGCTAAGTTGAGGAAGACACTGCCAATTGGGCATGCTCCATAATGTCCAGCTGAGGAATCGCTCCAAGTCAAAGGAAACCAACAAAAAAGATTCTTCATGCAAACTGAATGTAACCACCCTATTGTGGACAATAATGATTGAGCATGCATGGGCATTAGTGTTGTGTTGGGTCTGTGTCTGACTTGCATGTCTGAGCGGATTCCATGCATGTGTAACTGCCATTGCTCCACTTTCCCCTACTTTCCTTAGACGGTGTCCTCCTAGTTGTGGAGTTGACTACCTTGTTTTAGTTGTAGTATAAGTAATAATCCGATGCTCCTTCCTTAAGTAAGTGATAATAGAGGAAGAGGTTGCATGATTTTACATTATACTCATTCTCCAATTTCAGTACATTACTCTTTGTATACATGATTTATAGTGAATAAAATAAAGTTATGAGTTTGAGCATTTGAGTTCTTGTTAGTTTAGAGGATACTTATCTAAGGGGGGCCACTTGGTGAGTAATCTGTCTTATTATTTTAGCACTAGTTTAGTATTACTTGTTGTTTAGTACTTAGTAAGAAATCTGGCATCAACTGTTCCTGCAGCCACTAGAAGTCCATTCTATTTTTGTTCCTACAGCTAAAGTAGATAGAGTAGTTTCCTGTTTGTTGCTCAGATATTTTATTCCTGTTATGCATTCCATCTTAGCATAGTTGTTGGTTGATGTTCAACATTTGCTTTATTTCCTTTTCAAGCAATTTATTTTCAGTATTGTTTTTCTTAGCTATAGACTAGAAATGGATACTTGAGAGTTCCTAGTGCACATATTGTGTTGGCCCATTTCAATTTCACGTCCTTGGGTTGACAATTTAAATGCATCTTCATGATGATTGAGATAGCTATTCAGGTTAGATGTCCAATCTCTGAGTCATGACTGTAAAGGCTTAGTTATTAAAATCATTGTAGGAGGCCAACATTTTTGGCGTCGTTGCTAGGGATGGTGTCAAACTAGGAAGTTTTTTGGAGTCATTGTTAGCTTTTCTTGCTTTAGTGTTCCTGGAAATTTTTCTTTTAGGAAGTAATGACCCCCTTTATTTGTTACCAATTTTTGTGTGAGCTAACTGATAGTGAGTAATACCGCATGCATAGAGGAAGGAGAAGGGGCGCTTATGGGAGATTTCTTCCTAACAATCCTAATCCATTCTAGCTAGTTGAATATTAGAATCTACCAAAAGAAGAAGAAGAAGATCCACACCCCTTTGTTGATGCATATCCTGATCTGACTAGTTTTGAAGTCTCCTTTGAAGATCAAAATCAGCTTGATAACCCCCTTGCTTTGGAACCACATCAAGTAGGCATGGGTGATGCAAATGGGAGCAGACCTAACCAACCAGCTTTTCCTTTTCCCATTTCCCATCAGAATGAAGTTGACAACATTAATAATATCCCTGCTTCAAAACTCCCAAAGTTTTATGAACTTGTCACGGAAGATCCTGATACCTTCTTATTTGAGTTTGACATACTCTGCAGGAGTTATGATTATACTATTGAGGCTCATTAGCTTAAGCTATTTCCTACCACTCTGAAGGAAGCTACATTAAGATGGTTCATGAGCCTAGGCAGAGATATTATGGAAACTTGGGAAGACATGAAGACAAAATTCCCTTGAGAAATACAAGGAATACTACAGGGGTAGTGACATGAGAAGAGGTGACATTTTCAAGATGCAATAGAAGGAAGATGAGAGCCTGGAAGATTACATTGCAAGGTTTTTATTTTTCCTACAAAAATCTCCACACAAATCACTTAATGAAGACTCATAAAAGTTTCTTTTTTCTGAGAGGAATCAATCATAGCTGCATTGATTCCTTAGATCTTATGTGAGGAGGAGATATCGCCCAAGTTCCCTGGGATGATATCAAGAAAATATGTCAAAACTACTCTAGGGAAGCCTCAAAGAAAGGGAGAGCTTATCAACCTTCCATGGGTAAGTCAACTACCAATGGAGATTACACATTTGTTGGTAGAATTCAAGCAAGAAGTTATAAAAAATCTAGCTACTCATCTAGATACACTTCAGGCCAAGAAGAAGCAAGAGGAGGTAGAGGCAATGTTGACATAGTATTGCCTCCACTGTAGACAAAAGAAGAGAGACTGTAGATGTAAGATGGTAGCTAATCTTGAAAGAAACTAGATTTCACCTAAGTTCAAGCCAATTTAGATTGAAGAAGACCAAGTCTGCTATGTTGCACAAAGGAATCCTTGGTCTCCAAGACAAGGTATGTCACTAGATCCATTATCCTATGTTGGGCCATATTTTAACTCTTATTCATCTGGTAACCAATGGCAGCCCCCATATCCACCCGATTATGGAGGATATCCATCAAATCCTTGGAGTAACCCTCCAAATGCTTGGCCTAGTCATTAGATTTCCCCACCTCAATGGCAACAACCTCCAAGAAATTGGTAGCAATTTCAAGGGCACTGGCAACAACCTCTAGGAAATTGGCAGCAAATAAATCAATGGAGAGGAGGACAAAAATGGCCTACTCAAACAACCAATTACATGCAACCACCTTCTTAGCCCCAACAGTTTTCTCTAATGCCTCCACCTGCTAATCCAAGCTCAAATGCACCTAAACCAACTCAACTACCAGCTCAGCCCACACCCAATCCTAATAACAAACCACAACAATAGCATGTATACTCTGGTGATTCAAATCAATTCCCTACATATGTTGTGAGTGTAAGTGATATCCATTTGCATTCAAGAACCACTCTACCAGGCCCTTCCAATCCCATTATCACTGAGCTTCCTATGGAAGAGGAGGAGGAGCCTCTAAATGATCCCATTTAGCCAAATGCACCTAAAAATCTTGAACCAATCCAAGTCAAGCAAATTGAACAAGAACCGCCATTCCCTCAGAGATTGGAAGTTTCCAAGAAGAAAGAAAAAAAGGAGGATACCACTTTTGACATCTTCAACTAGCTAAAAGATATATGTGTTCATATACTCCTATTTCAAGCCATAAAGGATGTTCCAATCTATGAAAAATCTATCAAGGAAGCTTGTCTTAAAAAGCCAGGTAGGAAAAAGAAAGACCCAACTATAGTCCATGTGGTGTGCTAGCTAGCAGACATCATGTTGGGAAAAATGACTATTCCCAAGTATAATGACACAGGCAGTCTTGTGGTAGCGGTTGTCATAAATGGGATCAAAGTAAAGAATGCTCTAATTGATTTAGGGGCAACAATAAATGTAATGACTAAGGACATCTTGCAACAACTAAATATTGCAAGTATGAGATCTACTCCTACTATCTTGCAACTTGTTGATAGATTTATTGTTAAGTCTGATGGTGTAGTGGAGGATCTTGTGGTAGTTCTAGACTCCTAGGAATACCCAGTAGATTTTATGATTCTTTCTCCTAAGGCTACACTAGGTGGGTGTCCCATCATCCTAAGAAGTCCTTGGTTGGAAACTATAGATGCATACATTGGATGTCATTCTGGTGACATGACCATTTCAGATGGGAAGAGTACTAATTTTTTTGTTTTTTATCCACCCACTCAACCATCTCATGATGAAGATAGTTTCGTTTGGCCCCATGTTGGTGAAAAGGTCGAGGAAGTTAATTCTATGGCACAACTTATGATGCTAGGTAGAAGCTCTTTCATGCAACTCCAATATGAGGATGAAGTGTTGGATAATCTCATTTAGAACCATTATGAAGTGGAGGAAGCATCATCTTCTACTTTAGTCAGGACACTTCTGCTTGTTCTTCCTATAGTCATTGTTCCGACAGATGTTCTTCCTGCAGATGACCTTCCTGTAGCCACTATTCCTGCAGACAGACTTCCTGCAGCAATAGGTATGTTATATACATTGTTTTCATATAAACTAAAGGTACCATGTATTAATGGAACAGCCATGATTGAGTTAACTACACAAGTCTAGGTGTCAGAAGGAAAATATTTGAATGTTAATAGTAAATTGAATGAGGAGCAACAATTGTTATTAGCGAGCCTATTGAGGACCCATCAACATGCATTTGCATGGGATTATCATGATATGAAGGGATGGGATCCTAAATTTTTTACACACATAATTTGTATAAGAGATGATTTCACTCCAATAAGACAACCGGAAAGAAGAATTAACCCTAAACTAAGAGAGATTGTGAAGTGAGAACTATAGAAATTGCTAGACGCAGGATTTATCTACCCTATTTCAGATAGTTAGTGGGTGTCTCCATTAGTGATTGTGCCTAAGAAAGGAGGATAATGGAGAGTTTTTGTTGATTATAGAGAACTTAATACTATCACGAAGAAGGATCACTTTCCTATACCTTTTATTGATCAAGTTTTGAACACACTCGCAGGAAAGCAATAGTTCTCTTTTCTAGACGGGTTCAACGACTACAACCAGATCTAGAATGCACCAAAAGACCAGGAGAAGACCACATTTACCTATCCATGGGGGACCTATGCCTATTCAATACTCCCATTTGGCTTGTGCAATGCACCTGCAACTTTCCATAGGGCAGTCATTAGCATATTCTTAGACATTTTTCATGATTGCATGGAGATTTATATGGATGACTTCACCACTTATGGTGTTGATTTTAATCAAGCATTGGAAAATCTCAAGAGAGTCCTACACAGATTTGAACATCATAACTTGTCCTTAAATAGTGATAAGTGCTTCATGATGATGGAGGAGGGTGTAGTTCTTGGTCACTACATCTCCCACAAAGGAATTCAAGTAGACCTTGCAAAAATTCAGGTAATCACAAATTTTCCTACACTTGCAAAATAGAATAATGTTAGGAGTTTCTTGCATCATGAAAGATATTATAGGTGATTCATCAAGGATTTTCACAAGGTAGCAGCACCATTATATACCCTTCTCACTAAAGATGTTGAATTTTAGTGGACTGAAGCTTGTGACAAGGCATTTTCTAACTTGAAAACAACTTTGACTCATGCTCCTATACTCAAGGGACCCAATTGGGAACTTCCTTTCCAAATCCACATTGATGCATCAAATTATGTCATAGGAGTAGTCTTAGGACAGAAAGAGGGAGCTGTTGAAAATGCTATTTACTTTGTCAACAAAAATTTGCAAGGAGCTGAATTCAATTATACTGTGATAGAGAAAGAGATGTTGGCAATAATCTATGCACTGAACAAATTTAGACATTATATAACAGGCTACCAAATCTTTATGCACACTAATCATGCAACCATTAGGTATCTCATGAATAAACCTTTGATCATAGGTAGATTGGAAAGATGGTTATTATTGATGCAAGAATTTGATATAACCATTGTGAATAAGCCAGGCAAGGCCAATGTTGTTGCATATTTTCTTTCAAGGCTAACTACATCAGAAGACAATCAGCCCATAGATGAATCTTTTCTTGATGAGCATCTATTCTCTCTTAGTGTGCAAATACCATGGTATGCTGACATAACCAATTACTTGGTTATAGGTAGAGTTCCTTCTAACTTCTCTCCAAAAGAGAAAAGGTCACTCATTGAAAAAACCTTTCCTTTCTCTTGGATTGTTGGATGTTTGTTTTATATTGGACCTGACCATGTCATGAGAAGATGTGTAAGAGAAGATGAGACATATGACATTTTGCATGCATGTCACAATGAACCATGTGGACACTTTGCAGCAAGGAGGACAACATTGAGGGTTTTGAACACAATATATTATTGGCCAACACTCCACAAGGATGCAGGAAGGTATACCAGAAAATGTGATAGATGTCAAAGAATGGGTAGACCAACCAGATCTGATGAGATGCCACTTTTCCCCCATGTAGTAATCACTCCCTTTGAAAAATGGGGATTGGATTTTTTGGGACCAATTTACCCTCCATCAAATGGTAAGTCTTATATATTGGTATGCAATGATTATGTAACAAAATGGGTAGAAGTTAAGGCCATGAAGCATGCAAGAGATAACAAAGTTGCAGATTTTTATTATGAGGAGATTTTCACAAGATATGGAGTCCCAAGAGAAATAGTGACTGATAAAGGAGCTCAATTTACATCAACTCTTCTTGCAGCACTAATTAATGAGTATAACATAAGGCACATGAAGTCTACTCCTTATCACCCCTAGGCCAATGGCCAAGTTGAGGTGACCAACAGAGAAATTGAATCCATTTTGACTAAGACAGTAGTTGTCCATAAGAAGGATTAGGAAAATAGATTACCAGAAGATGTTTAGGCCTATAGGACAACATGGAAAACAACTACAGGCTTCACCCCATTTGAGTTTTTGTATGGAAAGACAGTCATGATGCCAATTGAATTTGAACATAAGACTTTGCAAACTGTAGTGGATTTAGGGATGGATATTTCTGAAGCATAGAGAGAAAGAATCATCCAGCTAAATGCTTTGGATGAGATAAGAAGAGAAGACCTACAACATACAAAAGTAGTGTAGAATCAGAGCATCAAGTGGCATGAAAAATTTATCAAGGATAAGAAGTTCAAACTAGGATATTGGGCCTTTCTCTATGATTCAAGATACAAGGACAATACAGGAAAATTACATACAAGGTAGCTAGGACCATACGAAGTTGTTGAGGTCTTTCCTAATGGAGTTGTTTAGGTCACCACCATTAACCCTATCAGGTTCAAATTACTTGTTAATGGTCATCACCTTAGATTATACCATAATCCAGATGTGATAGTTCGAATCTAGGTGCTAGAAAACAAGCAGCAAACAAAGTAATGTGAATAACACTAAAAACAACCTACACCTCAATATTAGCCTAGTTGGATTCAACACAATATAAAAACAACAAATGAAACCTTTTACCTTGTGTTGAATCGATCTTTTGGTTGGCCCTTCGATCTTCAGTGTTGTGTACTCCTTGGATGGCAAGAGATGCAAGCTAGATGATGATATGAAGATGGATGCAAGTGGGTGCAAGCATGAAAATGGCTAAGTGTGGATTCTAGGAAAAAATTGTGTTTTGAAGACTAGCACGAGGAAGGCCTTTTCCATGGGAGAGTAGTTTAATTCATAGCCAACCAACGTCCGACTGATGTAGTAGATCTCCCTCTCTTTTGATGATTCATCATGTTGTGCCAACAATTTCCCTAGCGCGACTGAAGTGGCAGAGATATAAAACAAGAGGGGTTTCCCGGGAATAGGGAGCATCAAGATCGGAGGATGAGCTAAGTATTCTTTGATCTTATCAAAACTTGTTTGACACTGTTGGTTCCATCAGAAGGTGGAGTCTTTCTTTAGGAGATGAGTGAATGGCTAACACTAGTCCGCTAGTTGGGCTATGAATCGATGGATGGATTGCATCTTCCCTTGGAGGATTCTTAACTGTTTCAGATTGCGTGGGGGTGGCATGTCCAGAATAGCCTTCACCTTGGTGGGATCAACTTCAATGCCCCTTTGGGAGACTATAAAACCCAACCTTTTTCCTGACGTAACCCCAAAGACACACTTTTTTGGATTTAGTCACAACTTGTAATGCTCTAACCTTTCAAAGATCTTTTTCAGGATGGTAGGATGTTCTACTTGTGTTTTGGATTTCCCTAACAAGTCATTGACATAATCCTCCATGATGATATGGATGAGGTCATGGAAGATGACCGTCATTGCCCTCTGATATGTTGCCCCAACATTTTTAAGACCAAAGGGCATAACATTGTAACAGAAACTACCCCAACGTGTTGTGAAGGCGGTCTTGTGTTGGTCCTTAGGTGCAATTCAAATCTAATTATAACTAGAGAAGCCATCCATAAGGGATAGCATCTCATGTCTTGTTGTGAGGTCAACCAACATGTCAATGTTATGCAAAGGGAAGTCATCTTTTGGGCAGGCCTTGTTAAGATCCCTGAAATCTGTGCAAATCCGAATGTCTTCATTTGGTTTGGAAACTGGTACTATATTGGAGATCCACTCAGAGTAGTCAATTGGTCTGATAAAACCTGCATCTAGTAACTTCTCCAACTCCTTAACTAATAATGCCACTTGTGGATGCATCTTGCAGAGCTTCTGTTTGACAGGTTTGGCATCTGGATGAACGTCTAGACGATGAACCACTAAGGCGGGGTCTAAGCCTGGCATGTCTGAATATGACCAAGCAAAGTTAATGATTCCCTCTTGAAGTAGCTGCACGATGACTGGATACTCTTGCTCTCAGAGTGACTTAGCGACATAGGTGATCTTAGGATTTTCAGTAGTACCCAGATTAACTTCTTGAGTTTCTTCGATTAGAATAGATGATCGGGTAGATAACTAAGTTCCTACAAGGGCAAGATGAACATCTCCATCTTCCAGTGCCTCTTCGAGGTTTTCGCCATCAGATGCGTCCTTTATTTTTACTTTTCCAAGGTCAAGACGTGCCTCGGGGAGGTTTTCACTAGATGACCATTTTTTATTTTTCTTGTTCTTATTTTTGCGACTAGAGTGTTCATCCTCCCCTAATCCCATGAGGTTGAAATATGTATCCGCAAACATATTGGCAGGTATGCTATTATGCAGGTCCCAATCAATGAGCTCAGGGTGGCAAAGGGATAGGGTAATGTTGTAGATGGATAGGCATTCGAACATGGATGATAGGTCGATGTGATCAACATCATCGTATGTGTGTATGATGGATTCCTCCTTGGGTATGTCTTCCACTGAGCCATTGTCCACGACAACACTATTGGAGGTGTTAGATGATGTTGCAGGGCCTTTCTACTTTTTATTGTATCTAATGCCTATGTTCTTCGGCAGCTTTGATGTATTAATAGGTTGCAACCACCCCTGTTCTTCTTTACCTAGGCCCCTACCTTGGTAGTTACACTTTTCTGCAAACTTAGCTGACCAAGGATATGCTTCTTGAAAATATTCCTTTAGAGGGGGATCTGGTTGGGGTTCTTCTCGGTATACCCATTGACTTATATCCTCTTCTGGTGCATCTATCTTGATACTAGGGGACCTGAAAGTGGTGGTAGTGATGTTTTTACTACTGAAGGTGACAGTCTTGTCTTCCTTTGGAGTAGCATGTGAAGGCTGGCCATACTCGTGTGGTGACTGGGGCATGGTTGCTATATTAAGGGTAGTATGCATTTCATATTCTCCACACCCCTTGTCAATGATCTGGACTTTTGTGACTGTAGGATCAGTGGTGGAAGATGGAGTAATTGTCATGATGGAGGGTGGATTAGCGGATGATGACTGAGATGCCCCCATTTCAACCCCGGGACAATATTGTAAATGGGGGAAGGACGCTTCTAAAGTACATAAATATTCAAAAGGTTGCGGGTCAGCATAGATGGTGACTTCTTATCCATTGACTGGGAATTTTAGGCATTGATGGTACATGGAAGGGACATCTTGCATAGCATGGAGCCATGGGCAGCCAAGGAGGAGATTATATGGCAAGTCCAGATCAAGGACATGACAGGTAGTGTATTGAACCACAGGTCCCACCTAGATAGGAAGACTAATAATTCCCTCTGAATTCCTTTCTGCATTATCATAGGCCTTGATCATGATGATCTGATTACTTAAATCTGCTTGAGTATACCCCACTTGTTTTATGAATTTTAGAGTACACAAATTGAGGGCAGAGCCATTATCTATCAAGACCCTTTTTATTTTATGGCGAGCAACAACGACTTCAATATGCAAGGGGTGATTATGATTGACATCGATAGTTGGCATGTCATTTTGGTTGAAGTACAGTTGATAAGATAAAGCCAAGTGTCTGACCAAAGCTTTGAATCATGTGGGATCAATGTCATTAAGTACATTGGTTTCTTGTAGGGATCTATTGAGAATTTCTTGATGTACAAGAGAAGACTTAAGCAAATCTAAAATGGAGATATGAGCAGGGGTCTTTCCTAAGTGATCAAGGATGTTGTACGAGGAGGTTACAGGAGTTGGTTGGGTGGGTGCAGAGGCTGCGAGGATAGTGATGCGAGCTTGTCGTGTAGTAACAACACACTGAGGGTCTTTGGCTTTGACATGTATCATGGATACCCGGGGCTCTACCTACTCAATGTAATGAATAATACCCTCATAATTGAGGGGTACATTCTTATAGCTCACATTATTTGTGTTGTTGTCCTAGGGATTATTGTTGGAGGTGCTTGGGCCTTGATTATGGTTGGGAAAGGTGTTTTGATATATCTGCAACTGAGCATTGGACGACAAAGTTTGATTGGCGTCAACCTTGATATCTCCTCGATCAATGAGGTCTTGGATATAGTTTTTCAGACCCTGGCACTTATTCAAAGAGTGACCTTTGATTTTATGGAACTCACAATATTCATTTTCCCTAAACCATGTGGGCTTGGGCTTGGATTCATCAAGTGGCTTGGTGATAGGGTACATGATTGGATAATTGATCTATAACAATTTATTGAAGACAACACTTAGGGGTTCTCCTAATTGAGCATACTAACATTTAGCGTTCCCCTGGTTATTTTGATTTGACTATTGAGAAGGGTGAGGTGCCCCCTGTGGCACCGATATGGCATTAGGTACGGATGGTTGTTGTCTCTATGATGTATTAGCCACTTAGACATGTTTAGTATCAGTGACACCGTCATTTACTACATTCTTGTTCTTGTTCCAAAAACGTGGCTTGTCATTGAATGACCTTTCTTTATCCTGGTTGTATATTTTGATGTGTCCTTTGGCAACAAGGGCACGTTCAAGGATAGGTCCCTTTTCTACTAGCTCGGTGAAAGTGGTGACTGAATGTAACCTGAAGCTATGAGCCATGTCGAGATGAGAGTTCTCCATGAAGAGGGTGACCATGCCCTTCTCTCTTAGAGGGGTTTTCATTCGGCTTGCTAACGCACACCACCTTTGAAGATAGCTAGCAAAGTTTTCCCCCTCCCATTGTTTCTCTTTGAGGAGATCTAAGGTGTCAGTGTCCTCCAAATTGAAGGAGAAGTAGGAGACAAACTTTTTTGACAGGTCCACAAAAGATCTTATGGACCCTCTTTCCAGGGTCATGAACCATTCTAGGGCAATGCCTTATAGACTCCGTAGAAATAGGCACAAGAGATAATTGTCGTTATGCATAATTTCTTGACATTGGGATTAAAACTGCTGTAAATGGGCCTTGGGATCCTTGTTCCCCCTGTATCTGTCAAATTTTGGTAGTTCAAAATGTTTAGGGAAGGGGATCAATGAGATGGAGGGATCAAATGGATATGGGCATATGTCCTCAAATTTGAATGATTGTTTGCCAGTCCTTGCCTGAAGATCTCTCAAAGTAGCTTTAATTTCTAGCAAATCTGAGTTGACTAGTGGCGGGTTGGATGGATATGGATGGTAGGATGATAGAGGATCCTGCTGAGAGAATGTTGGATCATTGAGTTATGGGTTTGGATGGTGGAGTGATGACATCCTGTGTTGGTATGCTGGGGGATTTTGTTGATACGTGGGTTGTTATTCCGAGGTATAATAAGGATTCATTTGATGAAGATGTGAGGTGGGTTGCTGAGGCGCTTGGATGTGATGTTGTGGATTGACCCGTTGATACTGGGGGAGTTGCTTTGATTGTTGGGAGGCCACATAAGGTGGTTGCTATTGGGACTCCTATTGGTAATAGGGATATTGTGGTGGTTGCTGATGTGATGTGAGATGTTGTGTGGGCCGAGATGACATGTACTATGCTTGAGCTCGCAGTCATAGGATGGATGCAAGGAAAGCAGATATGGTCTGAGTGGAAGGTTGGGACGGATTATTTTGTGACTGATATGGTGGTTGTTGCAAGGAAAATAGCGGTTGTTGTTGGGGTGGCTAGGATAACATAGGGGGATTTTGCAAGGGATTTTGTTGGGTACCGAAGGGAACATTCAGAGGGGTAAGATTAGATTGAGGCAGCTATGGAGATGCATATGAAGGCGATGGTTGGTTTAGGGCCCCAGAAGGTGGAGGTAGTGCAGTGAAAGGGCTGCCCCCAGTGTTGACAGGAGGCAGATTCGAAGGGGGTGGTACCGGTAGCATTAGTGGTTGTGGTTGCAGGACGTTTTGTGGCATGCCAAAGGCAAAAAGATCATTGGGATCAGTGGTTTGGGGTGTCCCTATGACCAAGATTGTGGGATGCGGGGGATTGCTAATGTGATACAGAACGACATTGCCAAATTTAGGTTGATGCCAACCTTCTACGGAAAGAACATTGGGGATGTATGAGCTTCCTGGGACATTGTGTGAACCTTGGGGTATATTAGGTGTGAAACTGCCATACTTGGATAGGTCAATACCTAACGGCAGTTTGACACCCTTGTCAATTAAGTGCACCAAGATTTCTTCGCCATGTTTTTCAAGAAGGTGATCTGTCATTTGCACATTGACCAGGTTACTAAATTGTTCCTCAAACATAACCTCGGGTTGGATGACCATGTTTTCATCTTCGAGGGGTGATGTGTTTTGACCATCGATATTGGATTGTGATGATGTTCCATTGTGTGGATCTCGAGGGGTGTTTGCATTGTTATTAGGGTCTTGTGAGGCATTGGCTGGGTTATTAGGATCTTGAGGGATATTTGGTTGGGATTGTTATTCAACCATCTTCCTTGTTTGTGACTGGATCTGAACGGCATGCAAGATGATATGATGGATTAGGATGATCTTGGTTATGAAAGGATTGATTTGATTGGATGATTGATTAGCCAAAAAGGATGTGGCCCTACAGAATTGGTTTGATTGGATGATCGATTAGCCGCTGAGGCTAGGGCTTGATGAGATTGATTCGATTTGACCGAAGTGGACTAATTTGATCAGTATATGATGAGTCAATCTGGATTGGATGATAGTGATCAGAATCTGAAACTCAGTTCAAGAGTGATATTTAGTAATGCTAGGTGTTGATTAATCAAACAAAGGGGGGATGTACGATAACAACACCGAATCCAACTTGAGATGGAAGTGGATTGATTGGGCTGACAAAGACGACTGACTTAGGATGGATGACGATCCGAAGTTGGTTTATATGGGTGATGATTAGAGGTGAACACCTAGGTCAATTTGGATAACTGCTCTAACAAGGTTTCAATGGGGTACCGATGGTCTGAAACATGGAAATGATAACCAAAACATAGGTTCTAAATGGGTGAATGGATGTACGAGCTGAGGGGATGAATGTTTAGGATGACAAATGGATTCTTGAAACGAGTGGATGGATGCCTGAAATGAGAAGACGAGTGATCAAGATGATAGATGAAGGTTCCAGCTGGCGAAGTGGATAAAAAAGTTGATCGATCAAGGGTCAGGTCTGCCCCTATACAGGTCAGGTCTGTACAAGGAGAAAAATTGATCAAAATAGGTCACAACAGGCCCAAAATAGGTTGGTCAAAAGGTCAAGTCCACCCTTGGATGAGGGCAAGTCCACCCAAGGAGCAAAAACTAACCAAAGTAGGTCAAAACTGACTCTGAAAGGACTAATTTGAATGTCAATTCCGCCCCTGCATGAGGAAAAGTCTGCCCAAGGAGCAAAAATTGACCAAACTAGGTCAAAAATAGACTTCAAAGGACCAATTTTTAGGGCAAGTCTACCCCTGGATGAGGGAAATTCCTCCCAAGGAGAAAAAACTGATGAAATTGGGTCAAAAATAGGATCCAAAGGACCAATTTTTAGGGAAAGTCCACCCAAGGAGCAAAAACTAATGAAATTTGGTCAAAATTAGGCTCCAAAGGACCAGTTTTTAGGGCAAGTTTGCCCCTGGATAAGGGAAAGTCCGCCCAAGGACAAAAAATGATGAAATTAGGTCAAAAATAGGATCCAAAGGACTAGTTTTTAGGGCAAGTCCACCCCTGGATGAGGGAAAGTCCACCCAAGGAGCAAAAACTAATGAAATTAGGTCAAAATCAGGCTCCAAAGGACCAGTTTTTAGGGCAAGTCCACCCCTGGATGAGGGAAAGTATGCCCAAGGAGCAAAAACTGATGAAATTAGGTCAAAATCAGGCTCCAAAGGACCATTTTTTAGGGCAAGTCCACCCCTGGATGAGGGAAAGTCCACCCAAGGAGAAAAAACTAATGAAATTAGGTCAAAATCAAGCTCCAAATGATCAATTTTTAGGGAAAGTCCTCCCCTGGATGAGGGCAAGTCCACCCAAGGAGAAAAAACTGACCAAACTAGGTCAAAAATAGTCTCCAAAGGACCAGTTTTTAGGGAAAGTCCACTTGTTTGTGAGGTTTGACTTGATTTTTGACAAAAAAAATAAAGGAAAAGGACCCAAAACACAACAATCATCAATCAAAAGACTATGGCTGAGTGAAATAAATCAGATAATCACTGGTTTCACACAAAGAAGATAATTCAAACAGCACAAGCCTAAGTCTAGTAGAGGGGTATAGCCGAAAAAGTCCTCTAATCTAGGATGAACATGGTTACTAGGGAGTCCTTGATATACACCTGGTACGTGAGGCCCAAACCATGAACACCAACCCATTACAAGCGTGAGTCAGGAACCTAAAAGGCTCGGACCAACTCTTCACATCATCTCGATGCTTCGCTAATTACAGTATGGTTGGATTGAGATACAACTTTTTCTCTCCCCCCTTTATATACCCCACCGGTACACGTGGTTGGAATTGTCCCTTGGGGTGATGAAATCCCCAAGAAGGTCCCACTAAGAAAAATAAAATGGGTAGACTCAAAGGACGTGGTAAGCTACGATTTCTCATCACCCAGGATCTTCGAATGGCGCAAGGGGATTGGATACGTCAAATAGCCCACCCAAAAACACAACATAAAAGGTTGATTGACACCTTTTAATTAAACTATGTTCCTAATTAGGGGGTAAGAACCCTTAAAACAACTAAAAAATTGCTAAAAAACTAAAATTTTACCTTTTTTAAAAAGTTTTATGGGGCAAATCTGACTGTCTATGAGGGAAAATCTGGCTGTCTGTTAGGTCAGGGTCGCCTGTCTATTAGGTCAGGTCCACCTGTCTGTCAGGTCAGATCCGCCCCTCCATGAAAATTTTCCACAAAAACACTTTCTGCAGTCTGGGGAGGGCAAGTCTGCCCCTGGAGAAGGTCAGGTCTGCCTGTGGAGGGTGGGTCCGCCTGTCTGATAGGTTGGGTCTGCCCTTCTATGACCTGTACCTGCAAAAAGTCAAAAAACAAAAAACGTGAAAGCAAGAGACCCGTTTGTGGGTCCCACCGGGCATGCCAGAAATGTGATAGGTCGAATCTAGGTGCTAGAAAATGAGCAGCAAACAAAGTAATGTGAATAACACTAAAAACAACCTACACCTCAAGATTAGCCTAGTTGGATTCAACACAATATAAAAACAACAAATGAAACCTTTTACGTTGTGTCGAATCGATCCTTTGGTTGGCCCTTCGATTTTTAGTGTTGTGTGCTCCTTGGATGGCAAAAGATGCAAGCTAGATGATGATATGAAGATGGATGCATATGGGTGCAAGCATGAAAATGGCTAAGTGTGGATTCTAGGAAAATTTTGCAAGAGTTTGGCTACAATGTATGATGTCTCCCAAAATGAGAGAAAAGAGGGGGTATTTATAGAGATTTTGGAAATCTCTATGGAAATAGATGGTCAAGATTGAGCCACTAAGATCAAGATGTAGGGCTAAAGTGAGTTGAAAACTCACAAGCCCTCAAATCTTGACATATGGCATGTGATATGGCTCAAAAAAGGTGAAGTGTACATGAGGTGGAAGGATAGTACATGACATGGAGAGAGTACAAAGTACCTTGGGATTGGGACAAGATCTCCTCATAAAGGAGGTACTTGTCCCCATGTGGGTGAGAGGACAAGTGGGGAATTAAAAATTCCTCAAATATTCTCATGGGGATGAGAGAAGGAATTTAAAATTTCTTTAAATGCATTGGGGGATTAAAATTCACATGGGGAATGGAGATGCCTTGTTCAAAAAGAGAAAGTTTTTAATGAAGTTGACTAAGGACACATTCCATAAATGATATGGGGATTAGAGATGACCTAATTAGATGATTAAGGTTGTGCAAGTACTTGATTTGACTAATTAAGGACTCATTAGAGGCAAGTGGGAAATTATGGAGGATGAGACCCTAGTATGATTAGGGGTGTGCACATCTTAATCATAAATTAATTATGACTAAGAAAGAGGGCTAAATTGCTAAGAGGGATTAGAGGCTAACTTGCAAAAGTTGGAGGATGTGACAATGAGAGAGAAAATAGGGAATTTTAAAAGTAAATTTAAAAATTCCAAAAGATAATATGACTAAATTAAATAAAGTGGTGCATTTATTTAATTTAGAGAGGAAATAGGGGAAAAGTATTTATTGAATTAAATACTTTAGAAAACCTTATGCAAGATACACAATATTAATTAAATGAATGATTTAATTAATATCGGCAAAGAGGACAATTTCAAAAGAGAAAAGGGATGATTAAGAAGACGACTTTGACCATATGGAAGTGGTCAAATTTGGATGTCTACACCAGCTTCTAAAGAAGAGTTCCTACAACAATTCACCCAACACTTAGAGCTTCCTACAACTGAAGGAAGTGGACCTAGTGTCCCTCCTTTACCCTAATCAAGGTACGTACTTTTCATAATAAATATTTTCACTTACATGGAAGTCCATTTCTTCGTCATCTGCCCATCCACCCATCCATCACCACCTTTCTCTCTCTTCCATCACTTCATTCCACCTTACCTCATTTCACTTCATTTATTGCTCAATTTATTTTCCAACAAGGCAAGCGTTACTTTATCCGTGATCTTTTTTGAAAATTTTCCGCACATTCAGGTATGTGGGCATTAATTTCTATCTTTAATCATCTTTTAAGTACGTTCATTTAATCACTAAACATTAGTATAGACGTTTGCATAAAATTCCATCATTCCCTATCGTATCACCACTCACATCCTCGCATGTCTGGACACATGTCCAAATTTAGGTTGGGGGAGGGAAACGAACAAGATGCAAATATTTGATTGCCAATGTGTCAAGCCATATCAGGTTGTGTCAAAAAATTTAAAATGAGCTGATTTGAAATTGAAAGGATGACTTGCATGTGTGAAGTGACAAAAACTGCAGCCGCCATTTCTTCCTATCATGATTTCCTTTTATCACTCCTTTTCTTTCCATTATTGCCCTATCCTAATCTTGAGTTTCAAGAAAAAATGAAAAACAAAAGAAAGGAAATTCAGTCAATGCTGGCACTATAATTTAGTAGGTTGGTCCTAGATTTTAATAAACACTGTAGGAAAATGCATTTGATTTTCAGACAGGCATTGCAGGAAAGGAAGTTGATGAGAATTTTTTTGATTGTAGACAATGGGAGGTGGGTTAATTCAAAATGAACCCACGGTGCATAATATTTTACTGGAGGATGCACAATGCTTGTGCCAAATTTTAGATATTACCAGGATGACGTTGTTGTAGAGAGGCAGAGATGGAGTAGGTTTGGCAGAATGGGAGGATTCTATTGGGATCCTGATTCATGTACTACTGCCACTGATGTCTTACTGCTCTCAATTGCAAATTTCAAAGCTCTGACCAAGTAGAAGAATAACTCTTCCTCTGTTGTAGGACCAACAAAATGTTAGGTTGGGGGGAAGTGATGAGCCTAGTTTTTGGTCTAGTTTTGGGTAGAAGCTATAGTCCATTTGCTCATAGATGTCATGGAATTTAATGCTTAAATGTTGGTATCTGCATAATGTTTCTCTCAAACCATTGACATTTGATATTATCCTATCCCTGCAGGCTTTAATGATATTTGGCATAATATGTGAACTCTATAGTGATTTTGCATGTGGTTGATGAATGTTTCTTAGAGTGGTTATACATGTGCAACTATTATGCGTATTGACCTTGCCATGCAGATTTAATGTGCTAAGTTGAGGAAGACACCGCCAGTTGGGCATGATCCATAACATCTAGCTGAGGAATCGCTCCAAGTCAAAGGCATCTGACAACAAAGATTCTTCATGCAAATTGAATGTAACTGCCCTGTTGTGGACCATAATGATCGAGCATGCATGGGTGTTACTGTTGTGTTGGTTCTGCGTCTGACTTGCATATCTGACCGGATTCCGTGCATGCATAACCACCATTGCTCCACTTTCTCCTGCTTTCCCTAAATGGCGTCCTCCTAGTCATGGAGTTGACCACCTTTTTTTAGTTGTATTATAAGTAATAATCCGATGCTCCTTCCTTAAGTAAGTGATAATAGAGGAAGAGGTTGTACAATTTGACATTGTACTCATTCTCGAGTTTCAATACATTACTCTTTGTATGCATGATTTACAGTGAATAAAATAAAGTTCTGAGTTCAAGAGTTTGAGTTCTTGTTAGTTTAGAGGATACTTATCCAAGGGGGCCCACTTGGTGAGTAATCTGTCTTATTATTTTAGCACTAGTTTAGTATTACTTGTTTTTTAGTACTTAGTAAGAAATCCGGCATTGACTGTTCTTGCAGCCACTAAAAGTCCATTTTGTGTTTGTTCCTGTAGCCAAAGCAGACAAAGTAGTTTCCTATTTTTCACTCAGATCTTTCATTCCTATTATGCATTTCAGCTTAGCATAGTTGTTGGCTGATGTTCAACATTTTCTTTATTTCCTTTTCAAGCAATGTATTTTTAGTATTATGTTTCTTAGCTATAGACTAGAAATGGCTACTTGAGAGTTCCTAGTGCACATATTGTGTTGGACCATTTCAATTTCACGTCCCTGGGTTGACAATTTAAATGCACCTTCATGATGATTGAGATAGCTATTCAGGTTAGATGTCTGATCTCTAAGTCATGGTTGTAAAGGCTTAGTTATTAAAATCATTGTAGGAGGCCAACAATGGCTTTGTGTTTCAAAGATATACAAAGCAACTTGAGGATAGAGATTTGTGTGGGTATCTTCCCCAAATCTAGCCTAAAATATTGTATTGGGCTTTCAACTTCTATTTAGGTGGAGCTCCTTATGGGTTACCTTAGTCCTTCGGGTTGTAACTGCACACTTTGATTGATTCTTGATGGTAATTGTAGCGATAATTTCATCTAAGGATCAGATATTATGTATGGTATATTCATGGGCAATGCGGGTGTAATTGGCTTGGTCATTGGTCTTAGTACCTAAACTGGAGGCTTTCCCCATCCCATGGTCATGCAAAGGATTTTTGAAGATAGTGTGATTGTTATTGGAGGTTGCTTGAGGGTTATCCACTTCTATGTCATCATTCTCAATAAGGTCTTGAATTATATTCTTAATTTGATGACATGTGAGGTCTTGTGCCCTTTGATGTGGTGATAGTCACAAAATGAATTGTCATCCCACCAAGATGGTTTAAAAGGACCTGGGTCATAATGTTTGGAATTTGGAAGTTGGATGACATTGGATTACAAAAGTTTCTTTAGGACAAATTTGATGGGTTCCACTAAGGGAGTGTATTTGTGTCTTGGTTGGTTACTTCTTGGAGGTCTGCATCCTTGGTTATTCTAAATCGCATTCATTATTTGATTGGAACATGTGGTGGGTTACTGGATACATTAGGTCCCTTAAGAGTGATTGTAGGGCCAAATTTGTTTATTGTCTTTGCATCTACAACCCCATCGTTTGTGACATTTTTGTTTCAAGCCCAATATTTTCTTTTGTCATTAGAGGTGTTTTGGCCACTTTGGTTCTTGTTGAAGATTTTGATTTCCCCTTTAGCAACAAGTGTTTTTTCAATGGTAATTCCTTTCTCAACAAGGTCAGCAAATGCAGTACAATAATGGATTTGCAGTTGGTGTTTCAATTCCATGACTAATTTTTTGATGAACATGTGTACCAATTGTTTCTCAGGTATTTGGAAAAGACACTTGTGAGCCATGCGTCTCCATCTCTAGAAGAAAGATATAAAGGTTTCTCATTCTTCTTGTTTGGTTTGACACAATGTTGTAGGATAAATGTGTCACAAACTTGTCTACTAACTCATTCCATGTTCGTATTCCTGTGGGTAAATGAGAAAACCATTCAAGTGCTTGTTTTGTGAGACTTCTTGGAAATAATATCATTAAGTAGGTATGCTCAAATGAAATATCTATGCTAGTATAGAACTCTCTCACATGTTCTATTAGACTTCCTTTTTCCCTATATTTGTTGAAATTTGGGATAATGTAATTATGAGGAAAGGGAGGCATATATATGCTTTTATCAAAAGGATATGGGCATAGTTCTTGCATAGAGTAGGTTTTCTTTTTTGATACTTTCATATCGGCAATTTGTTGTTGTAGTGCATGCATTTGATGTTCCAAGACTTCTACGGATCACAATGATGTGTCTATAGCATTATCAAGTGTATTGTGACATGGGTGACTCATATTTGAGGTAATTTTTTGCAATCAAATATTGGGAATGGATGAATTGAGGTTAGTGCCAAATTAGTGTGATGAAGATGGATTTTGGTTTTGGAAGTTAGGAGTAAAATGTGGGTTTTGGTTGATGTGTGGAGTGTGTGATATGAATGGAGGATTGATGTTGGATTGGTATTTCAATGGGTTTGAACTTGCTTGACCATGAGGGTTTTTATTGTCATGTTGTTGAGAGGGTCCTGGATTGTTGTGTTATGGAGTACTACCCAAATTGAGACCTTGTTGAGATATGTTGGTGTTTTGGTTTGCACCCAAATTTAAATTGACATTTGGTATAACACTTGTCATTGGAGATTGTGACTTAGGAGCACTAATGTAAACCTTTCATATCTTGGGTGGATTAGTGTTTGATGTGTTTTGACCCATGGTGTTCGTAAATGTTGGTGTGCTTGGTATGAAGATGTTGCAAAAGGATTAGTAGATGGAGTACCTATAGTATGAGATGATGAGGCAAACGGATCAGAAAATGTGCTACTAGGTGGTTGGGACATAGGTTTGCTACCTTGTGCTCCAAATATTGGTGTGGGGGTTATGTTGACCATCATCGTGTTTTGAGTTGTTCCCCTAATGGAAAAATAGCATGTACTTGTGAAGTAGTGAGGTTGAAAGTAGATGTGATATGTCCTTGGTCTTGGGTGACACCATTTTCTTGTGACTCTGAAAGCATGTTGACATCAAAATCGGGAGGGAGTTTTGTTCCACTTTGTAGAAGTTTCATGAGAAATCATTGGGGATCTGTTGCTACTATCTCATCTACAATGAATGCTACTCTAGGGTCTTGGGCAGCCACTTCAATTTCCTCTTTAGTTAAGTGTCTTTGGACCTCTTTTAATGCGTAATTCTCAAAATTATTTGGAAAGTTAGATTGTGACTTGGGTAACTCATTTGAGGAAAAAGACCCAAAATTCATATTGCTAGTTGGATTAAAATAGGGATCTTCGTTTGTGTAGTCCATCTCTTTTCTCTTCCTTTGTAACCTAGTTTGAACCATATAAGACTTGCAACTTGGTGAAGGATATGGAATCTAAGGAATGCTAATGCAATGGTAGGTATGAAACTATGCTATGTTTTTTGGAGATTTTTGAGATATAAGAATGCCAAATGGTAATGCACTTATGACCAAGATTAGGGTGCAGAGTGGCAATAAGTGAAATTAAGATATGGTAATCTCACTATGACCAAAATCTATGGTGTGACTAAAAATATGATATGCAAGGATTCAAGTGGGAGATATAACCAAAGTTATGATGTGAGACTAAGACTAGAGTATAGAAAATGAGGCTAAAAACATGCACCTTTGGGATCTAAGAGAAGGATACTAACCAAGCCATGATAGCTCAAGGTAACAAATCAGACTGTCAAGACCTTAAGAGGACAAAAACTAAAAGGATGATGATGATTTAACAAAGTGAACCTTAAACTAGACTTGTGAGTTTGAAGGCCCAACTTAAATGATGATGATTGATAGATAAAAGGACACGGTCAAGGACAATCTAGACATGTGACAATGAACTGATCAAAGGTATGGTAAGCTTCCTAGTCTGAAATCTGGAAGGTGCATGCAAATAAGAATGACCTAAGGTTGATTAAGAAATGAAAGGATTGCAAACTAAGGAATGCATGGCAACCTAAGTGAATGCAATGAAATGGATGGATTGGAATGAGCAAGTCTATGATCTGACTGTATGGTTAATATTTAGAATTGACTAAAAATGAGACTACATAGGAATTTCCCCGAATTTTTAAGAACTAGAAAATGTGTCACTCTATCTCACAGTTGCGGGGTGTTATCTCAGCAAATGTGGCTCGTTGTCTGAAAAATGTGGTTTACTATCATTTAAATTGGTGTACTATTTTTAGCAAATGTGGTGCACTATCTTGCAAATATGGTGTACTATCTGTCAGATGTAGTATACTCTATTTTGGCCCTAGGTTGAATATTTTGAAATGACTTTTCATTTTGGGAAATTTTGAAATGTGATAGAAAAAACAACAAATACTATGAAAAAAAAATTGTTGTTGTGTGATTGTCCAATTTTTTATGCGAATAGTGTATGTTCATAGGCCAAATTCAACCCAATTTCCACTGGTTTATCTCAAATTGAAAACACTTCAAAAACTTCCTAATCCTAAGGTCAAAGTTAATGGCAACAATCTCAGGCCCATAGCTTGGAATCTCCTTTGAATCAAATGTAGGAACATCTAAATGGGTGTGTACACTCTTGTCTTTGCGAGAGAGGGTCCAGGTAGGGGCCTCCAAGATTGGAAGGATGACCCAATCACCCTCTCCCTAGAAAGATACACGTAGCTTATGCTAAACCTAGGATTTTTGTCTCATCTCAAGGGAGCCATATGGTGAGTAACTTTAGGGCGTGATCTACATCCCTTGCACTAAGAATGACCCCAACAACTCAATCAATAGGGTGGGCATCTAAAATAAGCTTTCTATTTGTTGCTTGGGGACTTAATGCCTTGCTAGAACCCAACAAGCCACTTAAGGCTTTAACCAACCCTACTTGGGTACTAACAAATACCTCACATGAATGTGGGTAGCTTCCCCTTTTATATTGGCATTGTCGGCAAGGTACTTGCTAGTTAAACCTTAGCTTTCACCTTAATTTTTTATATAGCGGTATGAGGGAAAAACCACATTGGGTCATACCCCTTGTAGTGATCACTTCTCCAAAGGTAGGATCTTCTACAAAACCTTAGGGTTTAACACAAAATGTGCAAAAACACCAAAAATAGAAGACACAGATTCCTTTTAAACCCAAAATCCAAATGTTCCTACTTAAAAATCAAAGACACACAAAGCCCTGCAAGAACATGGATTAGTAGTCTAGAGTCTTCTCCTAGAAAACACCACAGGCTGCAACTCAACTATATTAGTAACACCAAATCCCTTTGCCCTAATGAATGAAAAAGGTAGAAAATAAAAAATTCCATATTTAAACCCTTTTTACCATAAGTAGGCAGTTGTGTCGTTCTGTCACAAAAATGATGGATTGTTTCATGTAGATGTGGTGAATTAGATGGTGACTACAAAAAATAGCTTGGAAACTATGTCAAACTGCTTAATCATATGTGGCTTACTATCATGCACATACAACACATTGTTTAACAGATGCAACACACAATCTGAAAGTTACAAAAATAAAGAAATCTTGTAAAAAGATATAAAATGTGACGGTAAAATTATGAAAGCAACTTGTCAAGCTATCAGAATAAAAACTAGAAACCATAAAAATGATAGAACCAAAAAAATAGAGTGATTTGATGATTTTACCTAAGATAAACAGATTCAGCGTTCTATGCCACAGATGCGGCACATAAATCTATGAATGTGTCTTAACATACAAGGAATGCATCATTCTATATTGTGATTGTGTCACGCTTTCATGCAAATGTGTCATATTGTCATGTGAATGCGTCATTCTACCTTTCAAATAGGTTTTGTCCTGAAAACTCAAAATTTCTCACAAATTTCTTAAAATCCGATTAGTTCACATCAATTTTACCAATGTAGAATAGGGTAAAATCAAGGGAAAAGGCATGAATCAACAGTATCAACCACCAAATACCTAAAAATCAAGCCCTAAAGACCCTAATCCAATAATGAAGCACAAATGAACATAGAAACATAAAATAACAAAGTAATATTACCACAATTCCTATGCCATGGTTGAATCACCTTCATTGCTCTTCTCCATTTTGCTTTATATGTTTGCTTGCCCTTAGATTTGTAGTATGTAATAATAATCCTAGTGATAGTGACAACAAAATATCAAAGATTGTTGTTGTAGTTAGGGTTGAAATGAAAGGGATAGGTCTCTTTTATACAAAACTAAATTTGAATGAAGGGCTAGGATTAAATGATGAAGATCGATGGATGATATTTCTTTGAGAAGCAAGGAAATAGGGTTAGGGAAAAAATAGGGTTTAGTTAAGGATGGATGGTGGAGATTAAAAGGTAATAAAACCTTATCAAGGGTAGAAATTAATTGAGAATAAAAGAGAAGATTGACACAAAAGAAGAGGTTGTCGAAGTAAATTAAATAATTATAAAATTATTTAATTTAGGAGGGAAAGTGAATAATTAAATAATAAAAGTAAATATTTAATTATGGAAGAAAAGGCTAATGAATAATTAAATAACTATTTAACTATAGAATGAAAATGAAAGTAAATAATTAAATAAATAACAATTTATTTAATTATAGAGAGAAAGGATTAATTAGTGGCATAATTAAATAAATATAATTTATTTAATTAATCAAGGAAGAATAAAAGGGAAATGAATTAATGAAATAATTAAAATTATTTAATTAATAGAAGAAATATGAATTTAGGAAATAATCAAATAATTAAAATTATTCAATTATGCAAGCAAGAAAGGGAATTAATGTGGAAAATGGTGCTCGCAAGCTTAGGACATTTTTTAGTGTCTACAATATATATACATATATATATATACATATATACATATATATATATGCAAATATATATATATATATATTAATATATATATAATGTTTATATACATTGAAAATGTTATAAAGTAAACTTTGGCGCATATGTAACATGGACCATATATCGGTGAATGGCTTGAATAAAAGCCAATGATATAATAATTATATGTTGTGCATATAATGTGCATATGAGAGGAAGTCTAATGCATAGTACTTAGTATATAATGTATTTTGTATGTAAAGTGAATGATATTTATTGAAGCATATAAAGTGCTTAAATCTGTGCTAAAGTGAAGTGATGCATTTTATTTAAAGTTGCTACTTATGTTAAAACCCAATGCACAACATAATGATGTGTAATATGTAGCGCCATGATAAAGAAGCATAATGCAAATTAAAGTATATGAGTTGTGTTGAAAAAGTCACGCACAACTAAATATGAGCATAAAGATTTTGTCAAGCCACGAACTAGCTGAAGCTAAAGAAGGAAGTCGACTTGCTTTGCAAATAGGAAACCTGTAGGTAAAAATTTCTATGTTTGACTTAGTAAAATGGTAGTTGCTATCAGTTAGAAAGGGGTGACTCATCCATATTGAGAAGCTGGAAATGAAGGGACTATGTATGTGTTTTCATATTAACTATTTGAGCAGACACACTTCTTTTCTTTAGGCTTAGTCGATGCATTTAGAGAAGTTAGTTTTTTCTATTAAGTGGTGGCAGTTGGAAGAGAAAAGGTGGAATATTGGAGAGATTTTTTGTAGCAATGAGTTTCTCAAATTTTAATATAAATAGAGATAGCTTCTTTATCTTTTGGTCATTCTTATTCATTCATATTTCTATCATTCATTATTTGAAGCTCTTTGTTGTAGTTTTTTGTGTAAATAAGTTGTTGAGTGCATTAGTGAGGAAAAAGAGGTTGCTTTGAGAATTTGTATTTTCTTGAGAGGTTGTAAGAGGCTAGAATTGGAGTTAGGCTAAGCTTAATAGGAGTAGAAAGCGTGACTATGGAGATTGAGCTTGGGAAGCAACATATTCTTTTGGAGCTATAATTCTAGGTACGTTAAGTTTACTACTCTATTCTTTTTATGTTGAAATCATATTTGTTTATGAATGTAAGTGTTTGAGAAAAGATGATTTATATGCATGTTGAGATTGGTTGAATGAACTTAGGTTATTTCTTATTTTGGAAGAGCTTGCTTGAACTTTGGTGAAGTCTTATTTGATGAAACCCTATATATATAATATATATATATATATTCTCTATGATGGAATTGTGTGATTATGTTCATTATTTGAACAATACCTAGGTTGTCATAAACCATAATATTGTTGTGTAGTTTTTTGCACACACGCCCCACTTGGAGTAGGGACCCTCTTTTCTGGTGTCTTTTGACCTTTGGTTTTATTGGACTTGTCTTTTAAGGTCTTGACATGTTGGTCTTGTTGGCTTTGATCTTGCCCTGAGGCTTGAATTGGCTAAAATTGAGTTTTAAGCAAAATTTCGGTTTTCACCTAAATCCGGGATTTTCCGGCTCCGGTGGATTTTACCGGGCTCTGGTTCATTGTCCGGTCATCGCTAAATTTTTTGAATGCAGGTTTCTGCCTAAATCCGGGATTTTCCAGTTCTGGCGGATTTTCCCGGACTTTGCTAAAATCCCGAACTTCATTAAAATCCCGGTTTCTGCTATTTCCATGGAATTCATGTTCATCCGGATTTTTCGCATATCTGAGAATTTTCTGAAATTCCGTCTTGGGGTCAGGTTTCTGGATTTGTCAGACGTGTCTTGTCGTTCATTAATGACTGAGGTACCTTTGCTCAGACATGCATATGGGTGAATTTCAAACATTTTGAGCATCATTCTCATTTCATCTATTCACTTGCTTACTACTCTGGCGATTAAGAGTTTTCATTTGAGCTTTGAAGACTGATCTTGAACCGCTTGCGTGTGGATTGTTGGGTGTCGGTGCCTAGATTTTCGTTGCTTGGGCGTGTTCATTTTGCAGTTGCCTCTTCAAGCTTGAGTTTCGTCTGGGATATTCCATGGTAAGTTGTTGGTGGCACTTCCATTTGTTTATGTAATGATTGAGTTTTTTCCAAGTTGATTGTTAGCCATCCTGGGTCGGCCCTTGCTTGATCATGATTTTATATTTATCGAATTATGGTTGGACTTAAATCCACACCAAAGCTTTGTCGACAGTGCTCGTGTTTATCCATTCACTTGTGAGGGTTTGGGTATGAACCCGTCTGAATAGGACTTTGCCCCTAAGCGCACCATTTGTTCTATTTTGTGAAAATTAGGGTTTCGGTTCATTTGCCCGAATTTTCCAAGGTTCAGTAGGGTGATCATAATTTCATGATTTTTGTTCGGCCCAACCTGCTCTTATCTTGGGAAATCCCTATGCGCATTGATGGATCGCCCCAATGTTGGTTTTCCTTGAAATTTTAAGCTTGTCCAGACTCTCATGGCGGGGATCTAGTTATGGGATTTAGGGCATCGTTGTTTTGACTTGGGGCTTAGTTGTTCGGAGGTCTTTTAAAATCCAAATTCATGTGCATTCTGAATTTTGTTGATCGGTGTCGATTTTGGGGCCATTAGAATCCAGGTGGAGAAGTTTACATGATCATTCAATCGCTGGTCCACGTGTTGTCTTTCATTGGGTTCCCGTGGTGTCTGCAAAATTTTTACGCACCCGGATTTTCCCGATTTCGGCTAATTCCGCGGAGTGTAGTGATTTCCGAAGTTCTTCAAGTTGTTTGCAAAAATCCGTCCCATTCGGATTTTTTCGGTTTTCCTGTCTGGTTTTATTTCTTTCGATTTTCCGAAGATAGGATGTATGGAGTAAATGCTAAATGCTTATTTCTCATTGCCAATGAATGGATTTCATGATTATATTAAGATATTTTTTCCGTACTAATGATCTATTTGGCTTATGATGTCTTGGCAACAGTAATCCATCTGGGTCGGATTTCTCTGAAATTCCGCCCCGACTGGATTTTCCTAGTTTACATGGTTTTCCCAGACTGCTTTATTTTTTCGGATCTTCAAGGATTGGTAATTTGTGATAGTTTCTAATTGCCTTATGTGATTTAATGGTAATCTTTTGGTTGGAATATACATGATAATTGAATACTTATGATGATTTTTGCGAATGTAGGCCGAATCAAGCAAGGCTGCTGCGGGAAAATCGAAAGGTGACACAGAGGGGTCCTCCATTTCAGAAGCAGAGAGACTGAGATTGGACACCAAGAGCTAGCTTCCAGAAAGTAAGATATCTTTCGTATGGTCCGAAGTGTCTGATACCAATCTTGGAGCCAGGAGATACGAGGAGTTCAAATAGAGGACAGCTAAGAAGAATCTGCCAGTCCTAAGGATCAGAATGATGAAGTCTGGATTGGTGCATGTGGTAGGGTTTCCTCCTGCAATCCAATGCTATGAGCTGATACTAGAGTGTGCCCGAAAATATGACTTTGACACCCAAAGGGTTGTCAGCACTGAAGGAAGAGTCTTGGCAAATTTCAGTCCGGTTTCTATTGCACAAGCCTTTGATATGTTGAATCTTCCTTCTGTGTGTGCTTTAAACATGGACATGGCGACGACATATTATGAGAATGAGCCCACCAAAGCTCAATAGATGATCAATGCTTGGTTGGAAAATTTGAAGTCACATTACTCTAAACTGCCCAAGCAATTGCATAGGATCAAATTCAGATCAAATATCTATGATGCAATAACATTTCTGAGCAGGGTGGCAGGATTGAAAAGCGTCGGAGTGTTAGAGAGTTGGACGGTACATGTGACCACCAAAATTGAACAAGGGACCAATTATCATTAGGTGGGGCTTATTAGTTCTGAAATTGATAAACAGCTGAGGAACGTCCTAGAAACCTAGAGGTTCACCATGTCCTCTTATGTGATGTATGTGCTTGCCAGATTCTACCCATACAGGGGTTTGAATCCACGAGGAACATTTGGACAGGACATAGTCTATGAAGTATACCCGAAGTTACACCTAGGATACAAAGACTACAGAAGGGCTAATGATGCATTCACAATGCATATCACTAGGATGCTTCAGAATTATGATCGTGTGAGACTGTCAGATGGAGCCAAAGGGTTGATAAAGAATTATGGGGCCTGGTTCATTCAATTTCCCACCTTCACCTACATTAGAATTGATGGATACCCGGTTGCTCCCTATAGGTTACCTCGGTATCCTACTGATCACATTGTGTTATTAGAGATTGTGAGGAAGATATGTGAGTTTGATGCAATTGTTAAGAAGGAAAAGCATAAAACAGGCTTTGGTGGGGATTTCCCCCTTGGAATTGGTGTGGCAGAAGTGTGCCTTTCCATTCAATCAGCACACACCACAGGAGATGAGTTGGCAGCATATGGTTTCTCTGTCCACTCCAAGAGAACAAACTTTGATATCACCGGGGAGGCACAGAAGAAAGCTACCAAAGAATACCGTCATAAGGACGACCTAGAGGACTATTGGGCCAACATCAAGGATGATCTTGAAGCAAGAAAGAAGAGTTACTCCAGACTCCCTGTTGATGTGATCATACAGTATAATGTGAAGCTAATCCTAGACCAACTGAAGGATGATGGAAACTTGGTACAAGACCATGCCTATGAAGTTGTTAAGGATAGGTCAATCGGGGAAATTAACTAGAATGAAGAATAGGTCACAGAGTTGGAAGACCTAATGGCCCCGGTTATGAAATTTACTTCTTCATGGCTAAAGCATAAGATTTGGGAGCTGGAAAGTGAGAAGGTATCCTGTACCTTCAATTTAATGGGAAATCTCAACCCAATGTCTACTTCAGAAGAATCCGGGGATGATGACCCCAAAGGGAAAACCCAAAGGGTCTCACCTTTCAAAATAAAGATTAGAGGCCCTAAGGGAAGTGAGTTGGAATCAAAAAGGAAGCCCAAAGGGAAGAAGAGAAGTCGGGCTTTGAAGATTGGAAAATCCTCTGATGAGGAAGAGTTGGAAAAAGTAGAAGAAGAAAGTGCTCCTCCACCACCGAAGAAGACAAGAACAACCAAGGCTTCAAAGAAGAAGGTTCAAGACACATCCAAGGATGAGCCTCCTATTGTTGATGTGGAGAGTTCAGGAGATAAGACAAAAGTCTACATGAGAAGATCAAGGACTCCTTCTCCTAACGAGGTTGTGCAAAAGACAGACTCTCTCCAAAGTTACCAACTGTGGAGCCATCTAAAGGCTACTTCTCCTCCACCAAGCGTGCATGAGCAAGAGACTCTTGAGGAACATGAGACAAGCGGAGAAGTAGATCCATTCAAGGAAGGGGCACTCTTTGGTGAGGCAGCTGAGCTTGAGGCCGAAGAGGTAGAAAAGCATCCTTCTCCTCTAGTGATGTATGAAGATTCTCCAGAAAATGGCAGAGGAAACGGATCGCCTGAGCAGGAGGAGAACATCCCTGTTAGAACCCCATCACCGGTGCAGGAAGAGGATGAACTTGAGGTAGGTGACCAAGGTGAGTAGTCTCCTGACAAAGGAAAGGATGAAATGCCCGGAGAACAACAAGAAGAAGCAAAAACTGATGAAATCCGGGTGGAGCCTACAGTCCCGGATTGGCTTGAAAAGGAAATCACAAGGAAAAAATAGGTAGTAGTTGAAGACACTCCCTTGGATTGGGATGAAATGCTATCCAAGATCAGAAAGGGAAAAAAGAAGAAGGCAACTAGAGTCATTTCAAGAATAGAAAGGGATGAAGCAAGTAACCGAGTTATCCACATTGCTACCCCTGTCGCGGATAAGACTAGAGAAGATGTCACTGGTGAAGACTATAATGTGCAAACTATTAACCTTGGACCAGCATCCCTAGAGCAGGATATTGAGGAGTATGAAGGGTCCAGTGCGGTGATAGTTGACAGACTAAGAAAGGAAACTCAGACTAAGCATGAGCTAAGAAAAGAAAATGAAAGACTTAAGAAATGCTTGGAAGAAGTAATGAAACCTCTGCAATCTCTCCACCCTTCTTCCTCAGCTACTCCTGGCTTCTTACCCAAGGAAACTATTTCTGAGATTGAGAAAATGAAGGCTTCTGCTCAAGCTGCAATAGATTGGCTGAAGGATGTGCAAATAAAAGGAGATAATGCAATCAAAGACATCATGTCAGTTGGGAAAGATGCAGTCAGAGCTAAAAAATTATTGGAGTATGTGTTATCTCAAGATAAGGAGGATATTGATCTCTTGCTGCAGAAGTCCAAGGTAATTATGGAATATGGAAAGGAAAAATTGGTAGCAGATGGGATCCTTCCCTCTTCTAGACTTAATGAGCCATGGGAATGGTTCGAGGCTCTGCAGATTCGGCATAAGGCCATGAAGAAGATTCAGAAACGAAGGAAGCAAATAGATGGTGATCTTATTGGAGTATATGAGGGGTGCATTGCATTCTTTGAGGTCATGACTGGAAGGAGAAAGATTGCTCCAAAATACTTGAGTTTGGAATAGCTAAGAGAATGGTGGCATGAAGTTTATGCCCCAGATTCTGAGAGTGTTATAACTAGCCACCAGTTAGATCATGTAGCCACATATCTAGCAGTAATGGATAAGTATCAATCTCACAAGGGTGATTGGGATAAGATTGTTGAGCAGTCAAAGGAGGAGATTGATGCCATTAAATGCAGGCTTAAGATCTTGCCTTGGCCACCTGTTGTTGAGCTGGATATGATACTTTTGAGGGTTCAAGGATCGTTGGCCCAGAGCAAGGATAAGGGAAGTGGCAGTTAATGCCTATTTTGATATTTGTGCTTCCCTATTATTATAGGGCATGTATTGAACCGGTCTACATTGGGGGTTGTGTCTAGGCCGACCTTGATGATTGCATTTAATGTATGCCTTATTTTGATTTCCTAAGGCCGACCTGTTTTGGCGGTTGTTCTTGTTTTGTAAATGTTTGGCTGGGCCGACATGTCTTAAGAATTTAATATAAAGGGCATTCTTGCCTCGTTGTAGGACATTAGATATTAGAGAAAAAGGAGAAGAGATAATAGAGTTAAGTTAGAGACAAGTAAGAGTTAGAGCATTTTGTCAATTTCTTGAAGCAAGTATTGTAAACAGAACAGTGGAATTGTTGCAATGTCTTGATGATCTAATGCAATTGGGGACATTGTGGTTTTCCTGGTGCAATCTCTTGTGTTAGTTTATCTCGCATGGTTCTTGTTGTTCTATCTTTCAAATTGCTTAAAGATTTAGGGTTTAATGTTAAGAATTAGTTTTGGTTTGGTGAATGATGTTTATGATTTCATATTTGGAATGTTTGTAGCAATCTCTGGTCTATACTCCCAGTAACTATCCGATTGTAGTAGGCTGGTGAAGTCAACCTGGACCATATATTTACATGTGCTTAAGTTCGATTGTGGATGAATATATATGATTTGAAAATCTATATACCTTATAAGATTACACCCTTCTTTTGATATTGCATTGTGGGTTAAGCAGGAATTGGTTGTTTGAGGTTGGTCCATTCCGGATATTTGTCATTCGCATTGTTCATTCTAGGAATAGTTTAGATTTCATTATATTCTTGCACCCTTATCTTTTGTTATTTCTTTATTATCTGGTTAGATTTAGGATTAGAGATCATTACATTGTAGAAATATGATAAATTGAAAGATACAGTTTTCTTGTAGTAAGGTCCTTTGTAGCCCGATTACGAGCTTTTTCACATATTATACGAGGTTGTTTATGCATTGTCATGACGACACCCGAGAGACCTTGGGGTGATTGTCGGTAATTTATTGTTAATAACCTTTCAAGAAGAGATAGAATATTGCATTACATGCGAGGTTGTTTGTTATTACAAAAACACCATCAACCATTATGCTACGTAGACTATAAAATATGGTAAATAATATTATCTTGAAGTACTTTGTTGAAGATGTCAGTTTTGAACATGGGTGGTTAACTTGGTTGTTCCTAGGGTTAGGATAATCCATGGATGGGAGTAACCTAGTTGATCTCTTAGTTATGTCATTACCTTTTTCGTTGAATGTGTGTTATGATTGAGAATTATTACTGGCCACAATTACAATAGGACATGAAGAAGTTTGTACAAAGTTGTAGAGTATGTCAGATGGTGAAAGGAACAAGTTAGAATATTGGATTGTATCAACTATTACCTGTACTTGAGAGGCCATGGGAGGAAATTAGTATGGATTTTTTCCTTGGATTTTCGAGGACACAGAGAGGGCATGATTCCATATTTGTGGTGGTGGATAGATTTTAAAAGATGGAACATTTCATTTCGTGTCATAAGACCAATTATGTTGTTCATATTGAAAAGTTGTTTTCCAGAGAGGTGGTGAGACTACATGGTCTACCAAAGAGTATAGTTTCAGACAGAGATACCAAATTTGTTGGTTATTTCTGGAGAACATTATGGAAGAAGTTGAAGACAAATTTGAAGTTTGGTTCTGTTCACCATCCATAGATTGATGGACAAACAGAGGTGGCCAATAGGAGTTTGGGTAACCTACTAAGATGCTTAGTAGGAGATAAACCAAAGGGATGGGATATTTTACCATATGTGGAATCTTCTTATAACAATTCTATCAATAGGAGCATTGGTAAATCACCATTCCAGATTGTATATGGGAGTAGTTTGAGGAATGATTATGAACTAAGAAAGATGGATAAAGGAGAGAAGAGTAGTGTTGAGGTTGAAGATTTTGTTGAGCACCTGAAGAATTTGCATGACGAGGTGAAGAATCATATCAATAAGATGAATTCTTAGTATAAGGATAAGGTAGATAAGAAAAGGAGGTATAAGGAGTTTTAGGTAGGAGATGAAGTCATGGTTCATTTGTGAAAGGAAAGGTTTCTAGTTGGTACATACAAAAAATTAAAGATGAAGAAGTTTGGACCATGCAAGATCCTGAAGAAGCACAATTCAAGAAATGCATATGAGGTAGAGTTTCCTCATGGAATTCATATTTCACATGTATTTAACATCTCAAATTTAACAGAATATCATGAGGGAGGAATTACTACAGAAATAATAGAGGCACAGTGGAACATTCCAACACCTACTTTAGAAAAGGAGGAGATAGAATAAATTTTCGATAGCCATGTAGGCAGAAGCACAATAAATAGGTAATATGTAGAGGAAGGCCTATTGAAGATTCATCATGGTTATTTGGTTCTGAGGCTAACCATTTTTGGTTTCCCTCTAACTCTTAAGAAGTGATAGGGTCACTTTTCAAATTACCTCGAGTGTCTAATGCAGGAGCATCTAGGGTGTAAGAGCAATCTTGCATCACCCAAAAAATGTTGGTTTTTTTCAATAAAGGCCTAATTTAGTATGGTTACTATTTTTGTAAGTTTGTGTTTATGCACAATTGACATGAAATCTTACACATACCTCCAGAATGGTAACTTGAAGCCAATGGTGAAGAAATCACTTCAATACCATTTGTCATTTGAGAGATTAAAATTTTAATTTTTGAGAATCCTAGTAAAATCTTTAGGGTTAATTTTGAAGCACTTAGAGGCTCCCAATGGGCCCAAAAATTGGTGGAAAATGAAAGTAGTTGGCCTTTAGGCCCTACTATTTGGCACAATATTTCTTGAGATGTTTTCAAAAAGGTATTATAATAGAAAATCCGATGGTTAGATCAAAAGTTATGATCCCACGAAGTTGTAATACCAAAATTAATAAAATTTCAAAATATCTTCCTAAGGAAGTTACACTTTCTAGAAGATCCTAGGGTGGTTACACTTTCCAAAAGATTCTAGGGCGATTACACCTACCAAATAAAGGATGTAAGGTGATAGATCCCTCAAAATGCTTGACATTTTGAGTCATTTTTTCTTTTTATTCACATGTCAAATGTGCCCATGAATGGGGTTGAAGGGTTTTATTTGGTTAATCTTGCCTTCAATTGTTTTGAGTTTCATCCTTGAACATTCTAAATTTGCATTGACTAGTTATCCTAGTTTTCAGTCTTATTAGTTGTCTTTTTTAGCCATCAACATACATCCATTACTAGCCCCAAAGCCTTGAGATTGTCGGTCACTTTAATTCATCCTCACGTTAGGTTTTAATTTTTGATTTATGAATGATTTAAGTCTAAGTTATTAACTCATGAGGGTGTCTTCCTCGTCGACCTAGTCAAGGCACCCTTTTTATAAATAACTTTGATTCATGTGCAGGTTGAGTAGTTACCAGATCATGGGGCTCCATTTGGATAGTTCCCCGCTGGCCCATCCATCTAAAATGAATGCAAGTTAAATGCTGCAAGGATAGTGAGATGTTTCCGTGTGTGAGTGAGCCCACCCACTATGCCACATCTCAATGCTCAGAACCTTGAGATTAACGATGCAAATCGAGCAATGAAAGATGATCACCGCCATTCCCCACTAGCTCACGGGAATGAGATAAAAGTATTTTAAGAACTATGAGACCTGCGAGAAACTTCCACGTACACTCTGCAATTGCAAGCAAGTGGAGCCCACAAGTACATAGGGAATGTCTTGTCAACAAATTCCTATTGGCCATTCATCTAAGTTTGAGTAGCGAGGAAAATTCAAACAATCTTGACTCGATCAGAGTTGTTCAAGAGGCTTAGCTCAACTGTAAATCAATGACTCATTCAAAATTGCAAAGTACACCCATTGCAATTCTTTTGCTTCACGTGAGTGAGAATTAATGATGGAAATGACTTGGTAGGCTTATTTAGTTCCTATCAAAATTTGTGTACAGCTGATTCTTGCTTATGGGTATGTGCAGGATCATCATGGAAAAAATAGGCCCTTAAGTAGCAAAAAAAATCTAAAAAATAAGAGTTAGGCAACTTGAAGTAAAAATTTGAATAACTTATCTATATTATTTCAAAAATATGTAAGAATAGAATCTAAAGTAAATTGAATGTAGTTTCTAAACTACTAGGTTTGTTTAAAAAAAAGAAATCTATTTGGCGAAAATTTGAAATTTCAATGCAGTAGTGCTTTAATTTCAAGGAAAAAATAAGTAGGTGTTTGTCTAACCATCCTAACCACAATAAAATGATAATATTTTTTTACAATATTTTAGATATAAGTAGAGAACTCATGTCCCGATGTGATGCATATTTTTTTGTAATTTTTCCAAGTAAATAATTAATTATCATTTTTTATAATTTTTAAAAAAATATAAAAACCTAAATGTTCGGACCGCCTTAACTTGGTCAAAACTTCATGAAATTCAATTTTTATTTTTTTAATCCTATAGTATGTGAAGTATAGAATGTGATGCATGTTTTGGATTCAAAAAATGTGATACCATTTGAAAGCTATAGGTATTTTTCAATCAGTTTATCAATAAGGACTTTAGTCATAATTTGAATAGAAAATGAATAATAATTACTTATTAAATTCAAAGTAAAGAATAATTTATATTGGTGGAAAGCTAGGAATCTTCATTAAAAACCATTTTCATTTAATCAATTTTGGGTTAAAAAAATTTGTCAGCCACATACCCATCATATTGCCACTTTTTGTCCCATCATGATCCTGCACATACCCTAATTTGAGATTAAGAGATGGGTCCTAGGCAATACAAAGAGATGATAAGAGAATTGCAAAGATTGTACTAGCTGGCATTAGGTTTTGACATAGTTGAAAGAAGTAAGTACCATAAATTCAACTTTATGCCTTTTCAGTTTTATGAGTTAGGGTTTGCTTTTGTCTATTTTAAAGTGAAGACATTTGTGTGTTCTTTCATTGATTTAAAATTAGGATTAATCTTTGTCTTTGAAATTTGTGGCCTTGTAGATTGTCCATAATTAGCAATTGTCTCAAGTTATAAACTAAAATTAGAAGGTTGTGTCATTAAAATTCCTCTGTTAGAATTTTTGTTCACACAAACCCATGGCTCCCAAAACATGAGGAACTTCTTCTTCTTTCGCCTAGCCTAAATCCTTGTCTCAGGATGTTATCGACCTACTACCCCAATCTACAAATAAGAAACCAGAGGGAAGAGTTAATTTTCATGGGATGAAGGTGATGGATGGATTAATGGACAAGGCCTACTTCATCAAGGATGTTGATGTACCTTACACAAGATGGTAGATGTTTCAACATTGGTTTGAGAATAGGAACCTTGGGTCTCCTTTTAGTAACCCATGGAGGTTGGATATAGGGAAACTAGTTGTTCCCAATGTTTACATGGATGTGGATCTTTTGAAAGATATCACATCAAAATATCACCTAGTTTCTAGGGTAGTTAGAACATTTAATGGGGTGGTTATGGTAAAAATAACTAGGGAAGAAATTGAAAAAGTTTGAATTGCATCCATGGAGTGAAGATATGGTTCCATTAAACATGGATACTTTTAGATCACAGTACAACAATACTAAAGTTTTCATCAAAACAAAGATGTTTCCTACACATACTATATTAATTGGTGAAGGGAAAAATAGGAGAAAAGTTAGGGTATATGATTTAGAGCTTGAACCTTTCCTAATGAACTATTTTTCTAGTTATTTCCAAAAGACTGTGTACTCTCTATATCAGATTATTGTCTTTAATCTGCCTAACACATTGTAGATGGAATATTGTTATATGGCCACATAATTGCAAACATCCACTGTATAGTATTATTTATGATTATGGAACCCATTTGGCTGAACATATTCATAAGGGCTTAGTTGAATTAAAAGAGGGGAAACAATGGGTGAAATTTTGGTGGTACTCATGTTAATGCATATGTTCTTGTACAAGGTACAATGAGCCTTTAAGAAGGAAATTACCCTAGAAAGAAAGAGGGATGGAGTTGACTTTCCTGTCTAATGTTGGACCTGAATATTGGATAAGGATGATAAAACGTATAATTTTGTGATGTTCAGAAATGCTTTTGCATCCAGGATAAGGAAGGCTTTAATACATGAGCCACCTAGAATCCCCAAAGAAATCCATGAATTCTTGAGACCCAAAGAGATGAGGCTGAACCTAAATTTCAATCATAATTGGGGAGATTTAATCTTTTATCCTGATAAGACAATTTTTAGAGTATATGGTAGTGGTTTGGGTCTATATGTTTTACCTATAGATGTTCCTTTGAGGATAGGATTCCTTGAGATTATGAGGCAATTAGGAGCCTCAAAGGAAGCACATTTACCTAAATCAACAAGGAAGGGGTCATTCTTCCTAGAATGGATTGTATTTGTAGATTACATTATGACAAAAGGGACATGGAAGAAATTAGATAATTTTCTCGCTCCTTATAGAATAATGACCATGAGTTCAAGGAATCATGATCCTGAATGCTTCATTAGTAAGCTCAAAAAAGAAAAGAAAATGGGTAACTATACATATGTTTTTGATTATCTCGAAGATGTTCTTAGGAATGTCTTTAATAATGGGGAACAAGATGAGAGGAAAACAAAGAACTTGGCTTATAAAAAAATGGTAGAAGCAAAGATGAATAATGATCCCTAGTATGATACCCTGCTAAATATACATGGTGATTTCAATAAAGTTATGTATGCTATGGATAATTTTGAGAATGTGGTTGGTGTCTTGATGGAATGGCAAGAAGTTCCAGATAAAGGAAAGGAAATGGTGGTCGAAGAAAGTCTTGAGATGACATTAGAGGAAAGACCCACATATCAACCACCAAATAGTTGATAATTTATTCTAGGAGGAAGAAGGTAGCAAGTGAGGAAAAAAGCTCAACATCGCCTATCACATCTGAGAGGCCAAAGGTAGAATCACCTAGGAGTATAGTGCCAATTCCTCCTACACATGCCTCTTTGCTTGCAATTGATCTTGATTTATCTTCCAAGAGTTTTTCTCCTCCTAAGCAACCACCTCAAAAGAAGCAAAGGATAGGAGCAAAAGGAGTGGTTGATTATTAAGAGACAAATGAGGATGATATTTTTTGTCACTCCTGAGGAAAAGAACATAGGAATGCCTCCTCTCGAAAGAGAAATTGCTTCAAGTTTAGGAAAAAGTATCCTTAGGTTGGGGAAGCGTCACATTTGTGGATTGAATACTGTAGATAATTTGAGGGTAGAAGCCAGTAAAGAGTTCATATAAGATTATTCTTTCATTGAAACCTCACCATTTCAAGACTTCTGGTGGAAATCCAAAATTGCAGAGCATGTAGAGAACGTTGCTATTGAAAGAAGCTTGCACCCTAAATCACTTGAAAATTTTATCTAGGAAAATGCAAGAAGCATTATGAGAAATGAGTTTAAAAAGATTAATGCCTAAGAGGGTAGAGAATTGGTAAAGAAGAGTGGTGTGTTGTTGATGCTATTGTGCTAGATGCCTTGAGAAGGGTTGAAAGGCCTCTCATACAAAATGAAGAAATAGAAATGGCACTTAGAGGTTCAAATTTTAGTGAAGATTGGGATGCATTGGTGATATGGTCATTGTCTCCAGGATCTAGGAAACTAGTTCTAGCAGAGCCATCAAATCTTAGTGGACAATTGCTTGTAAAAGGAGTTGCTGATACTGTAGCTTTGGAAGTTGCATAAATGTTGTGAATGTGGCCATTTTTTTTCCAATGAACTGTTAAAGGTCTCACCCTAGAAAGAGATAACCTCAAAACTAAATATAAAGAGCTCTTGGGTGATTATGATAAAATCCAATAGAAAGTATCCACATTAGAAACTAAATCGACTCTATATAAACAAAGAGAGGAGATACAAAGAGAGAGGGGTTAGCCTAGCTCAATCCACCCACTTTCAACTTCTCCCATGAAATCTATGCAACATTCATCTCATAGCTAGGCCTTAGCAATAGTACCATATAGTCGGGAACAACAATCAGTTGCAGTGGAAGAGTCAAGTTGATCAGGTTCTAACTCATTTAGTAAAGAGCAATTGTTTTTGCAAATTGAAACATACAAGAAGCTATTGGAAAGGGCCTAAGATGCAATGTATGTGAATGTATCAAAAGTTATCTGCACTGCATTAAAACATCTAAATGAGAAGATTCAAGCTAGACTCAATAGCGTGTATGAAAACTATACCTTGATGCTATGTGCAATGAGACTATCTAGAAAGGATAAATTGTTGGCCATACCAACCTTAAATAAATGGGTTGCAAGATATAGGAGATTGACATTAATATTGGTGGGAGCTGGTCAGCATGAAGATGAGTACCTGCTGGTGCAACCTGTTTATGATTTTGTATGTAGATTGAGTGAGAAAAAGTTCCAAGGGTATGCAGCCCTGCTTGAGTAGAAGATAGTAGAATTGTTATCTCAATATAGTCATCCTGATCTGTCACCATTACTAGATGTTGAAGTCAAAAATTGTGAACTGAAGCCATTACATGAGTGGAAAAAGGAACTGGATGAGGTTATTCATTCCCAGGTAAATGAAATATGCGAGGAGGTTAATATTAATCTCTTCAATGACACCTTGGAGAGGTTTACATTTCTTATTAGTTTTCTAGAGGACTTTGACAGAGAATCTAATGCAATGGTAACTAAGTATGCTCCTTATAGAAATGGCATGGATGAAATTATGGAGTTTGATTGGCCATCTAAGGAGGAATATGAGGAATGGGGGAGGGTGTATGTTGGAAAATTTGGTTTGTGAATTGAAATGTGAAACATATACTTGGTCAAGTATTGTACAGGTTTGGCCATAGAAGTTACAAGTGTATAAAACATATGTTTCACATAAATATATAGAATTGTTGGTGATGTGGAATGCTAACTGAAATGCTGAATCATTTTCAATCCACATCAGTTTTTCATTTTGTTTGATAAAATCAAGGTACCACTATGAAGATGTTTATTCTTTTTGGCATGTGATTTTGAAGGAAAAAGTTGATCCCCATAGCGAATGTAAATTAACTTTGTCTTGTTTGATTTCTCTTCGCTTTGATAAATGTAAATATAACTAAATTGGGGAATCTATCTTCTTGCAGTCCAATCCTATAGTGACATGTGTAGATTTGGCCTGAAGCTTGTTTTGCTCCCTTCTTCCATAAAAGGGAATTTAGGGCCATTTGTGTGGGTCTTTTGTTGAATATTGGAGCTATATTATGAGAATTAAGAGCATAGAGATAATATGTTTAGTCTTGATCAAATTTTTTGAGTCTAGGTAGCATATTTTGTCAAATGTATGGTTTCTAGACATATTAGAATGATAATGGAGATTTTCCAAGTCTATAGTCTCTTCATTTTGATTCTGTATATGATTTATTAATGAAAATATTGATCAGAGATCATTTCAATAATTGTCATCATTGCATACTTTGATATGTGTTTTGATTTTAGCTCTTGTTCATAGAAGTTAAATTTCTTGAATCAAATCATGAATTCTGATGCATGATCTAGGGATTGTGATAAGTATTCTTTAGAAGTTGGTTATTGATTTATGGATTGCTAAGTGATATTACATAGATCTTGAATGTCAAGAATTAAATGTTCCTTATATTTCAATTTGCTCAGACTCCTAGCCCATAGATAATGGAACTAATTGTATACATCTAAAAATGGTCACCATTGATTAAGTTTTGAAGTTGACTAATTAAATATAAATTATTTAATTAATCTCCTGTTTATCTGTACATATAAATAAATTTAATTATTTATTTATATTGTTCATTCTTATGATTCTTCAACATTAATTAAATAAATAATTTTATTTAATTAACTACCATCTCCCACATTCCTCTTAATTAAATTAAATAAATATGATTATTTATTTTAATTATCATCTCATTCCAAAGTTTGAATATTTAAATATTCAAATAATGGAATATTCCCTTCAACCCATAATTAAATTAAATATTAAATATTTTATTTAATATTTTCCTCACTCTAATTTCATTTCTAAAACATAATTAAATATGATTTATTTAATTATGCGGGTTGCCATATCCGTCTTCACTTCCAAATTAAATAAATTTAATTTATTTAATTTTAACTCATTTTAAACTCACCCTTCCAAATTCTAACTCATTCTTCGAAATGGAAATTTCCCTTCGAAACTCAAAGACGAAAATTGAAGGAAAAGGGAAACCTTCCATCTCCCTCTCCAATTTCGAAAATCTTCCATCGTTCATTCGAACAAGCTTAATCCGGGCCGTTGATCGAATCAACCAATCAAATCCATTTGAAAACTCTATAAATGCCGGTGCAAATCCAAGCTTTGGTTACTTACTGACGCATACACCTATGCATACATACGAAAACGCACATCAGCTTATGCATTCACGTCATTTTCAGCATCATAGCCATACTTTCATTTTAGCATAGCCTTGCATTTAGCATAATATGTATTTTATATCTCGTTCTTCATGCTATCCTTTTGTTGAGCTTGAGCTGCTGATCTGAGAGCCATTTGGAAACCAACAAAACACTGGAGTTAGAGAGAGATAAGACGATTTCGGGGAAGCTACAATAATGGTTTGGTTTATTTTGTTTATTTTAGTTTTCCCCGGACATCGTCTTATTGATATGTGTTTGAACTT